>JAGKTI010023138.1:1727-14942 GCA_018397915.1 Birgus latro
CACACACACACACACACACAGAGTGGAATGCATTTTTTAGCAGCAAATTTGCTTGGTTAATGAATTAGCCCTTTATTATTATTATTATTATTATTATTATTATTATTATTATTATTATAATGATTGTTATATTTTTTATTATTTCATTACGTGCTGTTGAATCTCTCTCTCTTTCTCTCTTTTTCTCTTTCTCTCTTTCTCTCTCTTTCTCTCTCTTTCTTTCTCTCTCTCTCTCTCTCTCCCTCTCTCTCTCTGTCAGTTAATTAATTCCACTCCGCTTCACTTGTCTCTGTCCATTAAAAACATTTAAAAATAAGCCAGATTAGCCATTTTGGTTTCAGAAAGTTTATTTAGGCTTGACAGATATTGAGAAAAGTGTTTGAATCTATTTCTCCTTTATATATTGGTCTGTCTGTCTATTTAGCTTCCTATCTGAGCATCAATCTCTCAAATTATCTCAAACTTTCTATTAGTCTTTCACTCTATATCTATTTATCTATCTAATTATCTCCATATATCTGCCTATTTGTCTGTCTGTCTATCTTATCATCTCTAGCTAGTGGCATCTACTTTATGTTTATAGATATCAGTATGTCTATCGTTCTATATACCTGTTTACCTTTCTGTCTGGTTGTCTATAAATCTAGCTTTCCACTTGCCTATCTGTCTAACTTTCCACCTTTCTGCCCCACCTGTTCTTCCATACTTTCAAGCACCACCTCATTTAAACCATCTATCCTCACATCTATCTAAGTTCTATCTACCTTCCTGTGTTTCTGATAGTCTGTCTATTTATAACATGGTCAGGTAAGCAGCTTAAGTTTTAGGCTGCTTAAACAGGAGAGAGAGAGAGAGAGAGAGAGAGAGCTAAGTAGTGTGTATGTATCAGTGTACAGGTGTGTGTGTGTGTGTGTGATATATAGTACACCTGGCGAGCACACGACACGTGCCACTGGTCCTTAGAGAGCCACACCCCTTCTTCCCTCTTCATCACCATCATCTTTGTCACTTGCTTCATCTTTTGCATTAACTTTCCCATCACTATCACCACCACCACCACCACCACCACTACCACCACCGTCATTATCATTATCATCATCATCATCATCCATCAGTCAGCTTCATTGTCATCATCACTTTTCACCATCATTACCTTACATCGTCATCATCATCGTCATTAACACCATCGCCGGTATCATTACCCTCATCATTAGCATCACCATCATCCTAAAGGTGATGATGATAATGATGATGATTATGATGGTGACACAAGCCCATTACCTCGTTTAGTACGCAAGTCCTGACTGTTAACCACCCGCATCAGGATACTCCAAATTCCACCCAGTCATTCTATAAACCAACCGGCCTAACAACACCTCCACCTCGCCCTTTCCAATGCCTCTTTCCTGCTGACCCCAATACCTAACCCGTCCTACCTACGCTGCTGTGCTATGCTGTTCACTCTACGTCTTCACAGCACGACCCCTGCGTTGAACAAGGAATTATTTATCTACTATCCCACCCAACCATCCTCTCCCACGTCCCACCTCACTCCACCCCACCCCATCTGCCTGACCCACACCATTCCTCACTTGTCCATTTTGCCTAACTCCCTCGCCTGTAACTATACTCCTTTTATTCTAACTTGGCCTGGAGTTGCCATCCTTATATTCTGAAAGTTGAGTTTTAGCAAGAGACTAAGACTGGAAAGTAATGCATATCACGAAGAAGTGCGATGAGAAAGGATGTAAAGCTGTAGCACTGCCAGTTTCCGTCTTCTTCGCGAAATAGGCTAAAAAAAAAAAAAAAAAAAAATATCTGGGCCAAATTAAGATGAAAATCATACGACGTCCATTCAAAAGTAGAATTGTAGTTAAAAGTGATGGAGCTAGAGTGAGGGATTACAGACAGACGAGGAAGGGTTTGAGTCCTGAGTGTAATTA
This sequence comes from Birgus latro, assembly GCA_018397915.1. Classification (NCBI taxonomy): domain Eukaryota; kingdom Metazoa; phylum Arthropoda; class Malacostraca; order Decapoda; family Coenobitidae; genus Birgus; species Birgus latro. Next base: position 3,671 of record JAGKTI010023138.1, read on the forward strand.
TTCTACTTTTGAATGGATATCACTATAGGTGTGTGTGTGTGTGTGTGTGTGTGTGTGTGTGTGTGTGTGTTTATTTTACGTCCTGTGACCTTCACTCTCTTCAATTCCTCCAAAATTCCACCTGAGACTGGAGGTGCGAACGCAGGAGTGTCAATATTTCTTCCACTGACTGCACATTTGTTTGTCTCACATACGCACTCGTAGATCCCCATCCCATCATTTCAGAAGTGTAAACAGTGGGGTTAGCTCACAACCAGGAAGTGACTCTGGGAACTGAGAGAGAGAGAGAGAGGGAGAGAGTGAGAGACAGAGGGAGAGAGGGGGGGGGGGAGGTACGGAGCAATCTTGAGTTAATTAGAATCGGTAAAAAATAGAGGGGGGGAAAAGCTACATTTTGGAGATAAGGGAAGAGAGAGAGAAAAAAATTTAATAACATGATTAAAGGAAAGTTATGAGTAATTAATGATAAGAAAATAAGAGGGAAAAGCTGTACTGGAGTGAGAGAGAGTCAGTCTGTCAGTTTTTTTTTTCTTACACTAATCATATTTTCGTTATTGTTATTATAATGTGTCATCACTAAAAACCAAGCAGTTCTCTATGCTCCTAACTTTTATGTCCTTTTATTTATTTATTTATTTATTTATTCCAATCTCCGGCAAAAATAAAAGTACAAAAGACGCCATCGTAAAGAAAGTGTTAAAGTACTGGTAAGAGCTGGAAAGGTAACAGCACTTTCTCTTATGTCGTCACTGCACTTATCATCTACCGTTTTCTGTCTGCCCGTCTTTCTCTGCCTTGTTTTATTATTAGTTATATCTGTCTTTCTCTCTTCCTATACCTCTGGATCTGTCTACCTTTTCTGTCGTATTGTTTTATTAGTTACGTCTGTCTGTCTTTATAATTTTATAACTGATTGTACACATCTATAACGTTATCTTACTATCAAACTCGGAATTATTTTTGTATCTGCTAATCTATAAACATTGTCTCTGGTGTCCTGTCTCCCTCTCTCAGTCTCTCCAAAGTATTAAATAACATATCTCTCAATGCAACCCTAAAGCAGTAACATATCCTCAACTCGTGCCATTATTCAACGTCGAGAAAGCCAAAATAGAGAAAATTGATACAATGAGTTTTCCCCAATTATAAAAAAAAATCTTTCGTGCACGTTGGAGTTTGATTTTAATGGGGAAAATCCACTACTGATCTCACTTTAGTTGATGAGAGTCTTGGCAAAACTTGGAGGGAGGGAGGGAGGGAGAGAGAGAGGGGGGGGGAACAAACCTGGGATCAGTGAAAGTAAAAGCGAGGGGAATACCAAGAAATCCGCTTCTACTCTCTCCCTCTCTCTCTCTCTCTCTCTCTCTCTCTCTCTCTCTCTCTCTCTCCATAATGCTCATGTATCAAGCTGAATTGCCCTAATATATATACACCTTCATCATAATTTTCAACGTTCGTACCAGATTCAGCGTACCCAGCACTCTCACCAGTCTTTCATCTTTATTCACATCTTTATTCACACACACACACACACACACACACACTGTAATACCGTCTCTCACACCACTATATACGCCTATTCACCTCCCACACCTCACTCTAACAACACAAATTATCTTTCATCATTACCCAAAGAAAAAATCTCTGGAAGCGCTCGTCTGAAGTGGCCAGTTTTTAAAAGTCCTTGGCTCACGTCTAGTTGATCCACGAGCCAAAAAAAAAAAACAGCAAAAATTAAAAATTAAAAAAAAGAAAATCCAAACCTTACTTCATTACCACACATACAGTATATACATACTAACCCAACCTCTATTCAACCATCCATCTGTACACCACACTCGCTCGCATTACATCGACCGTACCATACTCTCTCTCTCTCTTTCTCTCTCTCTCTCTCTCTCTCTCTCTCTCTTCGTACATTTGACTTGAGAGTTCCGTGTACCCGGATCTCTCTCTCTCTCTCTCTCTCTCTCTCTCCCTCTCTCTCTCTCTCTCTCTCTCTCTCTCTCTCTCATTAGACCCCCACCCACCAAGCTTCGCCTCCGGGTACGAAGAGAGAAACCCGAGAGTGTTAATAGTGCCTCAGATGTACTGTATGTTGCTACCGTGACAGACAGCGCGGGAACATTTGCCCCATAGAAGTAAACAGCAGTAGGCGAGAATGGACCTACTTTCCTGCTTTTTATCTACTCTCTCTCTCTCTCTCTCTCTCTCTCTCTCTCTCTCTCTCTCTGGTGACGTCAGCGGCTAAGACACCTCCACTAAGTCACTGGTTGTGTAATGTTGGGCTGGAGACGGAGAGTGGCGGAGGCGGAAGTTGGTGAAAGGGAGAGAGAGGTTGCAGGAAATACTGAATGCATGAAAATAATAATAATAATAATAATAAAACGAGAAAGTTATAGAATGGAAGAGAGAAGATGAAATGGGATGGGAAACATGACAAAGAAGACCAAGAATGAAAGAGAAAAGGAAGGAGGAGGATGAAGACGAAATAAGAAGGGGAGAGTAATGTGAACAGAGACGAAGGAAGATGGAAAGGCTTCATGGGAGGGGAAATGGGGAGGCTGAGGGGATCAAAAAGAGCAGAAATTTTGCCAGAGGGAAAGAGTGAAGGAGAAATAAAAGAATGATGAATGCAGGTGGACGAGAAGAGAGAGGATGGAGAGGAGCAATGAAAGGGGAAGGGATGAATGAGAATGCATACAGAAGATGAAAAAAAAGAAGTAAATTAAGAGAGACAGAACAAAGCTAGATGAAAGTCCAGATAAGCGTTTGTTTCGGGGTAAAAAAAAAAACAAAAATAAAGCAGAGAAGAAGAATGAAGAACGTGATGAATGAAATGAGAAATAAATAATGAATATGTAGAGGAAGAAAGAAAATATTAAGGAAAAAGAGTGTGAAAACGAATAAATTAGAAAAACTGACAGACGAATGAAACAGAGCGAATGGAAAATGAGGTTATAAAGTAGAGAAAATTTACGGGAAAAAGAAAAAAGAAAAGTAAAAGACGAAAGAACAATTAAAAAGTACTTCTCTCTCTCTCTCTCTCTCTCTCTCTCTCTTCGTACATTTGACTTGAGAGTTCCGTGTACCCGGATCTCTCTCTCTCTCTCTCTCTCTCTTTCTCTCTCTCTCTCTCTCTCTCTCTCTCTCTCTCTCTCCCAGTGCCTATGCAATCCTCGCTCCCACACTGACAAATGACACGGCTCAGTATTACACTCTTCCCGTCACCATCGACTTTTCACTGCGGTTTTCGTTCAACTTTGCCCATCATTCCGCTTCTCTTTCGACATTCCGTGGCGGATATTTGGGCTGAGGGAGAGAGAGAAGGGGAGGCAAGAGATCTGTTTAACTGTACCTTCTTATATTATGAACTACATTTGGTAACCTGTTTAATGCCTTCCTTGTGGGTCAGGATTATGGTGATGAAGATGATAATGATGTTGATGACAATGATGATAATGATGATGTCCTTCCCCATACCTTTAATGCCCCTTACCACCCTAATAAATTACTTTTCATTTCGCTCACCAATCAAATCATTTTCCTTCTTTGTCACTTACCATTTTCATAATTACCCTCTAGAGCAATAAATCATCTTCTGTCGCTTAAAAGTCTAACAATTCACCTTTCGTTTACCTACAGAACACGACAACAGAAAAACACAATCATGACGAGAAAGGATCGAAGTCGCAGGAGAGAAACCCAGTCTTCAGTCCCTCTATTTCAAAGCCAACCAGAGATACCACAACACTCAAGAATGTCCTTTAACTCAAGAATATATCCCTCATTCGTTTCAAGGCCTCGAGACTCAAGAATCCCCTCAGTATGGCCACATGTCTCAAAGTTGCTATTAGTCGTACTTCTAGCATCCCTCTTGTCGTTTTCGTCCTCGGCCTCCTCCTCCCGACGACGCACCAATTCCCGGTTCCTGGATCTTGGCTTCAGCGACAACTACACGCGGGTCTACAGGGCGCTGGACCAGGGCATGAGGGATCCCAGAAGGCTAGATGCGGCCTTCAGGAGCGTGGATATGGGCAGGGCGCTAAACGTGTTCGATGTTGCTAGAGCCATCGTTCCAGGTGAGGGAACAGAGTATTGCCGGGATTGTGCGTGGGTGATGCTTTGAGTTTTAGCTAATGACATAAATATTCAGGCACACCCAAATCACACACCGAAGAAACACCCAAACAGACACACTTAAACCCATCAAGACGAAGCCCAAACACACCCAGTGGATATTCAAAGACACACTCAAATCTATCTAAACAAACTCAAAATCATTTTAAATCTCACTCATACATATCTCAAAGGCATCCAAACATATCCAGTGAGCATCCAAACAATAACAGTTGCCTGCTGTGTATACGATTTACTTAACCCTGATCATGAATGGAAGGTGTTTGATAAGCTGTGTATATAATCCTTGTTGCATGATTGAGAAATGTATGTAGTTTAATACTGACTTCTATACTCTTTTTACTCCAGTCTGGCCTAAATTTTCCATCTGTCCATCTTGAATGCTGAATCGTAACAAAAAATCAACACGAGAATATTATGCTCATCATGAAGACGTATCATGGCAAGAATGTAGAGGTGCAACACTCTTTTTCTGCCACTGAATTAGGTGAACGAGAGTACGAAAGAACGAAAATCAGGGCCAGATTAAGGTAAAAAGACTATAGTTTTATAATGATATCCGCTTAACCTACAAAAATTTAAGTTATTGTTAAGCTGTTACCGTAGGACGGTGAACCGCTGTGGCTGAGTTGGTCTTGCATGTCAATTCGCTAAGGTAACTCAGACAGAAAGCTCACGGGACAGGAGAACCACGGCAAGCGTCTGTCAGGTAAGCCTGTAATCTTGCACTGCTTCAGATATTCCTAAATTCTTTCTTTCATAAATTCACATGCCAAGTTAACTATATCCCTAGGATGATGTAGTCTGTACTGTTTACCTGCGACCACCTAACAATTTCATTTGCTCTGGGGAAACCTTTCAGCGTTGAGGAGTTTGGAGGGAATCGTTTTTAACTCCTTCACCGCAAGAGGTTTCGTCATGGTTAAGTAAAATCATCTGGAGGTAGCAGAATTAAGAAATAAAACTGGCCGCCTCACTGAAGGTGTTAAGTTCCCCAAAATGATGACTTGGTTGCAAATGTTTCATGGTTTTTTGACTGGTTGTAATCATATCAAAGGGCTACGATTTATATTTAGCTGCACAAAATAACTTTTTACTAGCCTGAATAAGATATTCTGGTGCGTCTATAGCAACGAAACTTATGACGAAAAAAATTGAAGGAATTTGGAATGTGGTGAAGCATGCTACCCCATAACAAAAGTCATTGCATTGCCTGTCGTGTGTGGGTACGCCTCTCGCATGACGCTGCTTGTCATTACACAACCACTGTGTTTGCGCTCTGAACAATGTCATTTGGTGGAGGTAGGTTCTCATGCTTGCAAAATTGTGGTACGAGGTGGACTGTGTAACATGGGTATACTCTGAGTTTGTATCTATTTGTCCTCTACTGTGCGTTTTTACTTATATAGCCTATATAGGGTGGTCTGTAAATGTTATGAATGTTACCCAGTCACTGCATTTTATTCAGCAAATAACTATGCCCATGTATACACACCAAGCATGCATAGATTGACTTCTTCCCTATGCTTGCTACTTTTTTTTTTTCATGCTTTATTTGCTGCATTCCTACATGCATCTTCTCACACAGTCCATCATAGACAACTTATGACCCAACGATTCTTGACTACTCCACTGTACCTTTGACAACTTCACCATCCCAGAGTCGATCGACTACCATTTTTCTGTAACACAGCTGACCTTTTTCTTGGTCTTGACTACCCCACTGTGCTCTTGACAGCCAAAACAGTGTCGATCACCATAACTCTCTTACGTTCACAACCTTCCTGACAGCTCTTGATCCTGGCAAAGATCATTTTACTTAAGAACTGCAGAGCATGACAGTGACTACACAGTTAGATATTAACTCCTGCACGTACTATTTTAACAAAAGACATCAAAGTGTACGGTCAGCGAAACAGTCCTCTCCCCAGTGTTATCTGTACAGTGTTAGCGACTTCTGTGGACTACATCGTATTACGCATGGTCCAGCTTTTCCAAGATATACCTTGGGGAGATACATATTTCGCTTACTGTACAATTATAGACCCACTACCAGAGAACTGCACCATAGATACAATAAGCAACCGCCACCCTAGCTCTGTGACAGGACCGCCTTGGACCCCGTGACGAAACCGACTCAGGACCGACAAGTAAGTATAACCATATGGACAAAAATTGATCTCAGAAATAACTGGTGTAAATAGCTGCATTGTTTGTAAATAGTAGTGTGTAAATAACATTGTTGCTTGTAAATAGCAATGTTATTTGTAAATAATAGTGTTAGTGTAAACAGTGGTATATGTAGTTAAGACTGTAAACATTTGAGCAAATAACGTAATGTAGTTCTGCTGCGTGTAAATCAATCCAATGCCTAATCTTCCCTGCATCTTTACGCTTTTTTAGCATGGCTAACAAGAAATGCCGATAATCCCTTTTGGTGTAATGAAGCATTATTGTCTTCATTCTTGCCACCACCAGACGATTTATTTAAGCTTATGAGAGAAATCCTGTATTGAAAGGGATAAGAATGACGATATCTAACCCCGCCAGTTCAAGAAGTCTCACTTAAGCTGAAGGGAATCGTCTTGGGGTGGCGTGTTCATATATAATCATTATACTAAAAGGGTGATCTTGAACTGGAAAATTGCATCTATTGGTAGCATGAACTATGAATGTGTAACAGAATACTTTATACTCTGTCATTTTGTCAGTATTTTTTTCTGTAACTTTCATATATTTTTACGTGTAGATTATTATTTTTTGTGTGTATAAAGACTGATTTTCACTCTGTATTGTGATAAGATGCAATATTCATTTTCAGTCTCCATCTCTATATAAATTCGAGTTTAGTTATATTTTGGCTTTTTTCGCCAAGATTTTGGATGACAATTATGGTCCTAAAAGTACTCATATTATAGTCTTGATTTCACAGTACCGTGAATTGTTTAGAGGAGAGAATTATGCTCATATATGAAATTGTGTTTGCTATGAAGATACACGTACCGGAAGAGTGTCAAACCGGGCGGTAACAGTTGTCTATTCATCGTAAACATTATATCTGATGTGTGTGTGATACCTCTTATACTTATTCAACAAATGTAAGAAAACAGGACAGCACAGTCAGTCATAGCGGAAGAACGTAGAGCCATACTAAGGTTTAGAATCAATTTTGCCAGGAAACTCAGACCCATTATTTTGTCACGCAGAGCTGAAAGGTTAGTTTTGATACTGACTATTATTTTAATCAATGACTTCCAGGCTATAAGGCCTTTTGACCCACTCCTGACGATAACAGTCTAGCTCTTAACACTTCTGTTTTTATATCAACCCTTCACCCCACTCTCCTTGTGACTGTTCTGTTTTTTTTTTTATTCTTCCTTCATAAAATGATAATTTAGGATTGTAAACTAGGTGGCCTGGGAGATTCGTAGCAGATTCTTCCTTCTCGGTTTAATTGCACTAGAGCTTCTATAAATACTATCTACAGGGTCTCTAATTTGCACCTTACATCTCCACACCTTCTACTCTGTTTTGGCATAAACTTTTCCCTAATTAAAGCTATCAAATATAGCACGTAAGACGTGTTAAGGTGTACTGTGCAAGAATAAAAACTAAAGAAGCGATGCTAACCATTGAGGTAATCGTGATGACATTGGCCACCCCATATTTCCAGGGGTAATTCCTCCAAATCACCCTTTGACCACTATTTTTATAATCTTAACAACGATCCCAGCTACGAAGTCTCCTATGCCACTTAGAACACAGCCTTACTGAAAGTTGATCGTACTTTAGTGTCCCTTATCTTGTGGGATTCTTGTTTTCTCTAATACTACCATACTCCGTTTTCTCTCGCTCCCAGTCTCAGCTGAAGCTGAAGCACTATTCCAATGCTTACTCTCACTGGCCGCACCCTTCTCTTTCCTGTACAGATATGGGAGATAGTGATATTTCTCACGATGCCATTGTCGTCCTTATGAACGCACTCTTGCAAGACAATGCCATAGACGAAGAGATAGGTAACCACATAGAAAGTCCCAAGGATGGACTCTCCTTGGCCCACGCTAAGCTCACCTCGACTACTACAACTACCACCACCACTACCACCACCACCCCTACCACAACTGCTAGAACCACCCGCAGACCCAACGTTACTCAGACCAGAGGCATATTTGATTTCCTCATCAATCCTTTCGGTGAGTATGTTGATCTGTATCATATTTACTAAGGTAAGTAGTGCTTTTTAAATTACACAAATATATATTATTAACAGGGCTGGACAAAAAGGCAACTGGAGCTATAGCCTTAGGGACCCCACACAAACTGGGACCCCCCAAAACAGAGTGAATACTGATCTTAGACATTGCATGCCCGTAAAATAGAGAGAATAATATACACGTGTGTGTACTGTATAAGCTAAGTGTAGCTTCAAAATGCAGTGGGAGTTTATTTAATCTGGCTCAGGTTATTAAGAGTGGCGTAGCCAGAGTGCCGACCAGAGTGGCACTGGCCACCATGAAATGCCTGGCCACCCAAGTTGTCACGTCATGTTTCCGGGCTATTCCCCAGAACATTTAAAGAGATTTCTCCTTGGGTCGCCCCGGAAACATGACTGGCCTCCGTTTGGCTACCTCATTTTGAAAATCCTATTTACGCCTCCGATTACAAAGGGTAAGTTGTAGCCGAGATTTAGATTAACTGTTAAATAGTATGTGAAGAAATCATCGCTTGGGCTTCTTACACGAACATTTGTGTTCATCAGTTTTTCATTCATTTAGTTATTTATATGCTTTTTTATTTATTATATCTTGCTCTTGGATAAACTAAACAGTCAGTTCCATAAGGTTCGTTGTCATTCCATGTGCAACAGATGGCACCACACGTCGCTGTTTGGGCACTGATAATGGCGGTCCATAACAATTACATGCTACGGTAGTCCATGAGCAGAACCCTGCACGGCCACACCTCCCGGCCCAGTAACATCCCGGGCCTCAGGACCCTTTGGAGTCCCAAACAGACCAAACTCCACCCGCTCTCCATCACCTAGGGAGCGTTGGACGTGCCGTGGGTTCGGCTTAACGATCGCCGAACGGTGCACGAAAACATCAGTGCCAATAACCTGGCGTTTGATGAACCTGTACCCCGCCCTCACGTTAAGCCAAACCACAGCCCCCTTGATCTTCTGGGCTGCAGGAGACTGTGGCTGACTGTTTGCCCCCCTCAACGGGTCGCAGGCATTGTCGTCAGCACGTGCGTCGTCCGTCATGGTCAGCTCTCTTTCCTTCTTTGATCTCATTCTCATCAGGCACTGCTTTGAAATCACCTTGGTGCTTCGTTACTAATATGATCACTAGAATGGAGATAGTTCGGGCAGGGACCGGATTCATGTTTTGCTATCCCAATAAAGTCATTTTGTTTAGTCTACGATGGCTACGTTTTCTGTTAAAAATTAATGGGTAACAACTTTATAATCTTATGGGTTACATTCTCTAGAGCCCTCGCCTTCAAGCTTCTGCTGAATAGTAAATAAAGAATATACATAAATGATAAGTCCAACTTCGTAAGTGTTAAGCTCCTATAATGAATTTCGTAGGATTTAATGATATGTGTTTGTTTTCTCTTAATTTCTCCCAGAAGGGTGGTGCAGTAGTCCTAAGGTGATTGGAACTACGACATAAAGAGTCGAGTGAAGGACCTATTCAATCTTAATTTTAATTAGTAAGAAATGTGACTGGAGTTAGGATGCTTAAAACACTATATTCTATTTCCACTTCTTTTTTTTTTTAATCCAACAACTTATCTTTTTGTTGTTGTTCAAGCCCACACCTTTTTTCGAAGCACTGAAGAGAACGAGTCACTTCTCCGGTAACAGAAAGTCCCTGGGATAAACCAGAGGATAACATTCAGTTCTTGAGCAGAAGAGAAATCCCCTCGATGGTGCGATAGATCGAAGCGAGATCGAGATATGTCAATCAAAATAACCCCATTTTAGTCAGTATGTAGGCAGTGAGCGAACAGGTGGCTGCGTGAATTTTTTAAGGTGTTTGCATGCGAAATGAAAAATGAAATGGTGAAATGAAAAATGAAATGATTTAGCCTCATTAGTACGGTGAAGTTTTTGCATAGTCTGTGCTGTCTCCTACCAAAATATATTAATTAGTTTAGGAGATTCCCCTGCTAGCGAAAAGGTTAATGACGGCTATATCCAACCCCTGCAGTCCGAAAAGGCTATTTTAAACTAAATAAAATTGTCTGTAAACAGCAGAACTAAAATTTCTAAATGCCTCTTAAAGAAACGCGAACAGCATCAATGCTCACTGTGAACAATCGATCACATGGTTAAAGATACAGTTTTGAAGGTGAAGATAAACTTTTGACAGTGTATGCTCGAAAATGATTTTGAATGTATATAACAAGATAAATTTTTGGTCGTGTGTGGTTGAAGATACATTGTGAATCGTGTGTTTCAAGATACGCTTTGGATCGTGTAAGTTTAAAGGCACATTTTTAATCGTGTGTGACTAAAGAGGAATTTTTAAGAAGATACAGTTTTAGTCGTGTATAGGATACCTGTGACCCCTTTACACCTTCGAGGATGTGAGATGGTACAGTGATGGCGGTGTGGGTGGTGTTGGCTCTGAGTATGGTGTTCTTCGGACATTCATTTCTTCTCTGCTTTGTGGACCCTGATTGCGAAGGTAATACGCGTCTTCTGAAAGCTTAATTAATTTCTAAGGTTTATTATTATTTTGGCTATTATTTAGCTCCTAGCCGGCCCATTTTTTATCACTACACGTACATGACTCTCGCCAAACATTTGACTTCCTAAATAATGAATGGCTTTGATTCTAATTTAATTAGTCTCGATGCTAACACTGATTCAGAACTATTAGATACGCTTATATATTACCGAGATATAGGGCTATGATGATGATGTGTTAAATGCTGTTCTATCAAGCGCTGTGTCTTTTAAGCTATACAGAAGGGAGAAGGTGAGGGGTAGAAGGGCAGGGGGCTGTGGAGTACTGTAAGGTGAGAAAGTGAGGAAAGATTTGTTTAAGATAAAGGGGTAACAGAAACTCGAGCAAACACACACACACACACACACACACACACACACACACACACACACACA
>JAGKTI010023139.1:0-14941 GCA_018397915.1 Birgus latro
GCAGGGAAGGAAGGTTGCTGGTTCGTTGAAAGCAGTGATAAAAAACAAGGAGGTGAGCATGGAAGTGAAAAAGTTGTTACATGACAGTATTGTGATACCAACTTTGACATATGGAAGTGAAGCTTGGACCCTGTTGGAAGGACAGAAGTCAAGAGTGAGAGCAGTGGAAATGAGTTATTTGAGAGGAGCATGTGGAGTCGCATGGAGAGACAGACTAACAAATGAGGAAGTGAAGGAGCGTTGTGGTGTGGTTGAGGACGTGATGGGAAGCGTTATGAGAAACACGTTAAGGTGGTTTGGGCATGTGGAGAGGATGGAGAGTGAAAGACTGACGAGGAGAGTGTATGTGAGTGAGGTGGAGGGGCGAGAAGGAGGGGGAGGCCGAGGATGAGATCGAGGGATGGAGTGGAGAGGTATATGAGAGAGGGGGGTGTGAGTTGGGAGCGTGGTAGTGAAATGGCAGGGGACAGAGTGACATGGAGGCGATTTGTTTGTGGCCACCCCGTGCGGGATTAAGGCGTCTGGCAATAGATAGATAGATAGACAATATTACTACAATTAATTAATACAATTATGTAAAAATTACATTCATACTATGTAACTACTGTGGCTTACACCCCAGGAATGTGCTTGCTAGATTTCATGAACGAGGTAGAGATGAATTGTAGCAAGGCAGGGGTGACTGAAGCACAGCTACCAGAACTATGTATTTCACTTACTCATTACACAAGTTGAGTGCAACATTAGTCATGGATGTATTATTACATTCATACAATGTAATTACAATGTTCCTTCAATCCTGTTGTTACCAGAATTATTTATTTCTCTTACTCATCATACAAGTTGAGTGCAAAATTAGGCATTACTTAGGGCATAGAATCATATGTATTGTAATTACCTAGTAATTTTTACCATTGCACAGATATATGTGTATGTCTGCTGTCCATGCAGATTTGTGCTACTCTATGACTACAATATGTTTTACAATGTACAATTTTGCTACATAATAGCAAGTATCATACATATTCATACAATGTACTAACTTAGTAATATTACCATTAACCTACTTCCAGTTCGCTGCCTATGTCATATTATCAGTCAAGGCATACATACACATAGTTTTGAAGCCTTATGTTCCAGTGCAGAAATCTTATGCTTTAGAAATATTAGTAATTGTTCATGTAACATTCATAATAAATAATCTGTTCACTCTTACTCCCATAAGAACATTCAAGTGAGACCCACTGAGTAGAGACAGATTGTACATATATGAATATTTCAACTGTAAACTTTTATATAAAAAAAAAATATATTATTATTATTATAACAATGTCACTATAATTCATATATATATGCAATACAAATATGTATATTAGTAGCTCTTGCTGTACTCTTAGCGTTGTAAAGCACTTGCATATAGGCATATATTTATACAATATTCAATATGCCTGAAATTTTTGCTCAGTCTCTTGCATATAAAACATATTTACAACTATTCCATATTGCTATGTGTAACTATTGCAATGCACCGTGGGTCTGCCGTTGGGCGTGACCGAGCGATGTCGTAACTCTAAATATTAGCTGTGTATCATAGAGAGGTGGAGAGAGTGAGTAAGATAGAAGGGGGAAAGGAAATGACGCTTGAAGTCTGAGGCAGGAAAGATTGCATTGTGTCATCAGCTCAACTAGGAAGTGACATAGGTCGCATTTTTGTCACCAAGGAAGAGACATACACACATACAGTGTTGTAGAATGACCTGGGGCACGCAGAGTCCACGTGATAAGGCTTTCCTTAGACCAGAAAAGATAGGACGAGATTCAGATTGACTAGAGAGGGCAGAGGGGCAACACAAGTGGGAGAAGAGAGCCCCTAGAGTTATCTAGCATACACTAAGTTAATCTTGAACTTCCCTTGAAGACAATAAAACTAAGATCACTCCAAATTATATTTAAATCTTCCCTGAAGGTATATATCTACAAATACCTTCCGGCCAACACCTGCGAGACAACCTCCCTCCCTATCTACCTATTGACAGTCCCCCCCCCACCACCATCCAGCTGCTGGGATCCTGTAAGCCTTACTCAGAAGTCGTCATAATTGGTGCCAGTATGACTGGACCCCAAATGCTCCATCAGGCCGGCACCTGAGGAGGGACCCACAGGCAAAACTGGGTTAGGGATAGACAGTCCACGTTGAATCTGATTCCTCCTCCTCTAATTAAGTAACATGAGATGCAAGTTTTCTTTTCGGGGAGGAGACACTCACTTTACCCAAACCTCCCTAGTCAGGGGAGAACTAACCTTAGCCTCTGGACAAGGGAGTGAAATCCCTTACAAGGGCTATCTGGGTTTGATTCAGAGTTTTCCTTTACTGAGGTGGACCGTCAATTAAGGCTAATTAGCACCACTCACCTTGAGAGATGGTCGTTGGTTTACGTAGCTCATCCGCCCTTTGACAGGTCTTGTTTTTATTCTGAGGAGTTACTAATCATCCTCCTCATTCGCCCAGGCTAGTGGGTTGCCGGCTTAGTCGCCAACGAAACGACCAAGACGCAGGTAGTACTGTATAACATCTTAACAGTAGAAGAACAATGTCTGACCTGAAGGTTGTTGTTAACCTGTAGGTTCCCATGGGGATTGTCAATAATAATGGAAGAGACTAAACCGATCAGGAAAACATTTGGAAGCAGAAATGGTTTGAGGGAGGACTAGATGAAAGAGTATCTGAGTGTGCCAGTGAGTCAGCTTGTTCATTTCCAGTAAGCACTATGTGGCTTGGGAACCAATAGAAGCGAACTGAATTTTTCTGGATAGAAAGGCGGAGGAGCCACTCCTGAAACTGGGCGTTCAGGGGATGAGAGTGAGACAAGACGTGTAAGGAAGTGAGCTCTCTGAGAGGATAATAGAAGATAACAAAGGAGCAAGAGAACCTAGGATGAGATTTTAATTGAAGAGAATAAATTTCTGCAGACAGAATACCTGTAATGAGAGAAAGAGTTCTTTGGAAGGAGTCAGGGAACACAATAGCAATACTTAGAGCTGTCAGTAAAGTGTCAGAACAGCAAAAAGAAGTGTTTAGGAAAAAGGGAGCGAAGAATATCTGAGGGAAGAAATGACGTAGAACAAGCGAGCAAGGAAGGGCAGAATATAGGAGGAGGGACAATCCAAGGCGGGAAGGTAAGTAGACGAAGGGGAAAGAAGAGGAGGAAAGGTAAAATAATTAACCTGGAAATGGTTGGGATCAATGGGGGTTTCAAGTGTGCCGTAGGAGAGTTTGGTTTGAGGACGGCAGGTGGAGTGCCCTGGGCACTAGGGAACTGTGAGCCAGGTTTTGGAGTTGGGGGAAGCAGGAATGGGCAACCCTTACTTCCTGTAAGGATACTGCACATTAAACTGAAGATTGATCACCACACTTTTTATTGCTCCCTGTACAGGATCCGAAGAGGAACAAAAGAAAGAAAAGGAGGTTTGATCGAAAAGAGCGTTGGCGTACACTTGGAGGGTGGAATAGCTTTTAGCAGGAAATTTAAGGAAATACATATTGTACCTAAATGGTAAAAAAGCAAAGACGAGAAGGGGGGGAGAGACTTGATTCGACGTAAAGCCTTGTGGTGGGATTCGACTGAAAAGCACCAATAGCTAATTGAAGACCAACATGTTGAATCGAATCACATTTTCAAAGTGGGTGAGTAGAGGCAGAATAGACTTAGCCACCGTTATCGAGTTTAGAAAGAATTAGGACTGAGCCAAGACCAAGAAGTGTGGCCCAGATCAGCACTCCATGAAAACTAAGGTAGCGTCTGCAACAAGCGAAAATGCTGAAGAGTAGAACATTCAATGGATGAAATATGTGTATTCCAATTATTCCAATTTAACCGAGAGGAAAAGATGAGGCCAAGTATAGTAGCAGAGGAGCGGTAGGGACGAGATGTGTTATACAGTTAAAAGGAAGGTTTAGATACTGTAGTGTTCGTGAAAGGGTAAAGTTCGTTGTATAGAACGTACAATAACGAAAACAGTGCGTAGTGTCCACGTTGAGGCAGCATGTCTGGCAGACCGGTGGATTAGAGATGAGGTAGGTCTGAATTTGCAGCGTAAATGCTAAATCATCAACATACGGAGGCTGCAACTGAAAAGGAGTAGACAGGATATGGTGCCATTTATAACGTACAATAGACTCAGCCCCGGGGAACACATTCACCATGGGGAAATCCACATGAAATGTGAATTTCTTGTGGGGACGTAAAAAGTTCGAAAGGAAAGAAAATTTTGAAAGAAAGAATAACTATGTTGCCTTGAATACCAAGGGAAGGATGACAACGAAGAATATGAAACCTCCAAGTA
Source organism: Birgus latro (assembly GCA_018397915.1). NCBI lineage: Eukaryota > Metazoa > Arthropoda > Malacostraca > Decapoda > Coenobitidae > Birgus > Birgus latro. The sequence goes on from JAGKTI010023139.1 coordinate 4,345, forward strand.
GAATCAAAGGCCTTTTATAAATAAAAAAATGCAGTAATGACTGACTGGCAGACTGGAGGGGCACAACGGATAAAAGTTTTATCAGACAGGAGAGGATCTAAGGTGCTGCATGCTTGTTAATACTGAAACTGTACAGAGAAAAGAAAACAACTGGATTCAAGGTGCCATATTAGTCGATTAATTATTGATCATCCACTCAAGGTCTACAGAAAAAACTAGTCAGGGCCATGGGACAGTAATTTTGATACAGATGACCAGTTTCACCAGGTTTGAGAAATGCAAGGAGGTTCATTACATGCCAGTCGGGAGAAAAGGAAACCCCCCTGTCCATTTGCGACGAAAGCTCTTCCAGGCGGCACGATGTACATGCAGATATACACCAAGCAATACGTTTGGCAGTGGATGTTCGAGTATCACAGGGAATGGCAGCGAAGGCGGCACCTAAATATAGAATGAGAAAGTTGGAAAATATATAATGTGGAGAGGGATATGGGAAGGAGGAAGAGGGCGCACATAAGAGATGAAAACAACTCCCAGTCAGCAACGTGGACCTGCCAACAAGTGGACGAGGATTTTTAGACAGAAAGAGTTATTTTGAAAGGGAACTGATCACTAAAAAAGTTGTCTTTCAACACCAACCAATGTAAAATCAGAGCTATCCAAGGTGAACAAAGAGAAAGCTCTAAGCAAGAGAGGGAACGAGTGTGGATGTAGAAGTGAGTAGGGGTGCCATTGTTAAAGATGAAGATCTCTTGATAAAAACGATACTGTTTTAATAAGCCTGCCCCAGTGCTAATCGCTGAGTCATCCCACAGTGAATTACGGAAGTTTAATTTACCAAGGAGAAACATTGGAAGGGGAAAGGAATGAAGTAGGGTGAAGTCTGGGAATCAAAATGGATAGGAGAGAAATTGAGTTGCAGTTATCCACTGGCGGAGAAAGACACGAGCAGAAGTAAGAGCGACAGGAAAAGAAGCAGATATAATTTATAAGGGACCATAATTACGGATAAATACAGCGATGTCATATGAAGAATAATTATCAAGAATAAGGAAAAGGGCTGAAAGAAGAAAGATTTCCTGGAGAGAGAGAAGAGGAGGCTTTGTGAGGAAATATAAAAGAATGGAGGTCTGTATCATGGGCACTGATTCCTCTGATATTCTGCAGAAGAAACGCCATATCAAATGAAATGGAAAATTAGGCCTAGGTGGAATGCAGTGGTGGTTTACAGCACTGAAAACGAGAGCTGCCAGGAGGCATAGGCAGATCGAGAACGGAAGCGATTGGGGAAGATTGGGTGGATGTAGCGATAATGAAGGAGGATGGTGGCTGGACACAGGAAGAGAGGGAAACGAAAGACGATAAAGGGGAAGTATAGGAGGAAGGGGAGTCAGAGGGACAGAGGAGGGAGGGGAATGTATTTCTGCAGTTGAAATGGTAGTCAAGAAAGAGGTACAGTGAAGGTGGTTAATGATGCTCTGTAAGAATTCATCTTCAGTAGAAGACAAAAGCTGAGTGGAAACTGGTGAAAAATCTCCATGGCATCTGTTTGGGCGAGGGGGAGTGCTGGGAAGGAGAGTCAGTAGAGAGAGAGAGAGAGAGAGAGAGAGAGAGCAAGAGAGAGGGAGAGAGAGAGAGCAAGAGAGAGGGATAGAGAGAGACCGTTAATATGAGACGGGGAGGACGCGAGGGTACGTTTACCTTTGTCTTCACGGGGAGAAGGTTAGGGAGGAGAAGACCGAGAACATACTGAATGGGAAGGAGGTCGGGACGAAGGAGCAGAGGTAAAAAGAGAAGAAAACGAGGACGAGGAATCAGCAAGGGAGGCAAAAACAGTGAAAGAATTGGAGACGGGTACTGAAGGTGCCACTGGAAGAGCAGGAGACTACTCATGAGGATTTGTACAGGCCACGCGTACGTAGAAGATGCCAGGAGAGTGACGCAAGCTACATGCTTGGCGATGGAGTTCTTGAAGGGAAAGGCCAGTTTTTCAATGAATACAAAACACTCCTGGCTCAAAAATGTAAACTGGGTATTTTCTGTATAAGGCTAAATGTCATCCTTTACAGTTTGGCGAGACAAGATGCTGGAAGTACAGGCAAAGGAAGAAAGTCAAGCCTGAGCACAGTTGGGACAGACAGCTTGTTTTCTGCAGTACTTGGCCAGGTGGTCAGAGTGGCTGCTGGAAGGGCACTGGCGATGGGGGAGGAATATATTCTTGAAAAGAGAGGACAGACCCCCCAATGATTACAAAACTCAGTTATTAATTTTTCAGTGTTGGCTGGCTGTTAATGGCGTCCCCAGGGAGGGATAATAATGGACGGAGAGAAATGGATGTTGTTCGGAAACAATGGGACGAATATCATCAGCAGTCAGCAAAACTTTGGTTACAAGAGAAAAAAATTGTTGGAAGACGTACAGTGCCTGTATAGGAATTTAACTGGGCATCTGGAGAGACTGAAAGAGAATTACCAGAAGAATCAACCGAAGATTTAATATTGTCAGCTTAGGCTGCATTTAACCCTCTGAGAAAATGAGAACCAATGGGTCACACAGAGGAAATGACGTGTGTCTACTTGGTAAACCAAAGAGAGATAAAGGGTGAAGTCATCTTTATGTTTTGTGATGTTAATTTACTGAGATCACGTGAAGGGTTCAGTGAGAGAGGTGGTTATGGAAGGATTAGTGAGTAGGGAAGAAGGATGAAAACGGGACAAGGAAACCGAGGACTGGAAGGGTAGAAGTAGGTAAAGGTGGAGGCAAATAAGTTCGAAAGTCATTATAGAAGAGGAACCTGACGAGCAGGTGGACGTAGTCGTCAATGTAAGGGGTCATGAGGTGTTAGGTGACCATGTAGGTAAAAGTGAGAAAAGAGGTAGAAGTTTAGAATAAGTAGTGAAAAACGTTGAAGTACCACAAAGAGGAGCTGGGATTTATCATCGAGTTCAAAATATCCGACGGATCGGGTGAGAGGAAACTTGAGACAAAAAAAAAAAACGAAAGGACCATGTGAGTGGAACCTGGAGTCAAAAGGGTTGGCCAATGACCCCCAGGTATCAAGTTCCGAGCATATACCTCCAATACTTCCCAAGTGGATAGCAACACACTGTTGGAGAGCAGAGTCCCACATCACCATGCTGGGCCAGCGACCGATGGCCTAGAGTCCTACATCAAAGCCACAGCACCCTAGGATTTGCAACTGAAGGCCAGAAGAGGTCCACACACGAGGGTGATGTCAAACCACCGTGGACCTTACAGTTGGAAAGATCAACAGCCCACGGACTTACTCCATTCCTTCTTGTTGCAACAACGTAAGGAGCAGTGACTAGAATTTTGATAAATGTGAAAAATTCTACATCATTTAATGCCAATGACAGGGTACAGAGCATAGGAGAAATGGGAAGGAAGAGGTAGCTGTAGAAGAAAAAGACCTTGCAATAGTACCTATGGAAGCGACAGGGACCTAAGATGAGGAGAAAAAGCAGAATAACGTAGAAAGACGCAATTCGGTATCCACCAAGCAACCAAACCTCCATGCTCTACCATGGAGGCCTCCAAGATAACATACAAGTGCTCCCCCGCACGTCGACGTCTCCTAAGCCCCCCCACGACGACAACGACCATGGAAACGGAGGAGTCATGCAAAGGAAAACTTTACACATCATTCTTTTAATATATTTTTTTAATATCAATATCTCAGTCTTATCTTAGAATTAATGCAAAGTGCCACGCCAAGTTTGAATATTTATCTCTCTTCAGGGTCAGGAAATCAATCTCTCTATCAATTGCCGGACGCCTTAATCTCGTACGGGGTAGCCACAAACAGATCGCCGCCATGTCACTCTGTCTCCCTGCATTTCACTGCCCTGCTTCTAGCTTACACCACCCTCTCTCATACATCTCTCCACTCCATCCCTCCATCTCATCTTTGGCCTCCTCTCCCTCTTCCCCCGTCCACCTCACTCACATACACTTTCCTCATTAGTCTTTCACTCTTCACCTTCTCCACATGGCCAAACCACCTCAGTGTATTTCTCCTAATGCTTTCTATCAAATCCACATCCACACTACAATGCTCCATCACTTCCTCATTTGTCAGTCTGTTTCTCCATGTAAGTCCACATGCTCCACTCAAATTACTCATTTCCACTGCTATCACTCGTGACTTGTGTTCTTCCAACAAAGACCAGGCTCCACTTCCAGACATGAGAGCTGGTATCTCAATACTGTCATGCAGCGACTTTTTTACTTCCATGCTCACTTCCCTGTTTCTTATCACTGCTTTCAAAGAAGCAGCAACCTTTCATTCTTGTTGTACACTTTCAAGTACTTCACCCTCTAAACTTCCATCCTTACTCATCACACTACCCAAGTACTTAAATGCACTCACATTTTCCCCATCATTCAACCTCACTGAACATCCTGTGATTTCATTTCTCTCGAATACCATAACTTTACTCTTCCCTACATTCACCTCCAGATTCCATTTCTTACACACACTTCCAGACTCATTCACCAAGCCTGGCAGTTCCTCTTCGTCTTTGCTTAACAATGAAGTATCACTGCAAACAACAGTACAGTGAGTTTCCAGATGCTGCCCTCACTCATTAGGGATGCTGCAACATGCACTTCCCTACGTAATATCTCTTTTATAACTCCATCCTGATACATATTAAACAACAATGGAGACATGATACATACCTGTTTTAATCCAACGTTCAAACAGAAAAATTAACTCAATAAACCAACCAAATGCACTGCAGCCTTAGCCCCCTCATCATGAACCACGGTAGTGGTTCAGTTTCATAAGAGGGATCGCATATGAATATGCTGAAAACAGTCATCTGAAAACCATCTTAGAAAGCAAACTTATTCTTGAAACAACATCCAAAGGGTTCCTTTTCAATAGTTTAGGTCAGCCAATCATTGATAATGTGGAAATAAAGTGTTAAAAGAAAGTTTGGTGCAACTGAAACTTGCCAGTTTGTTCATATTATTCATATTATTGTTTCACAGGTCTTCAAGAATATCTATTCGGTACTTCGGGATAAAAATTAGCCAGGCGTACTTAATGGGTCACTGTGCGTGTCCATGACCTATTTTAAAACACCTAACTGATAGATGATCATCCACCTTCCGAATACAGAGATTCCTCTACGTCACTGCAAGCACGTGAGAAGCCATTCAAGTACGGATTGGCCGTCAAGTATCAATAGTGCATCACTAGGAGCGTGACAATATTAAATTTCATATTGCACTAAGTTACAAATATGTGGAAAAATCTAGCCAGATTTCTTTTGCGGGCATTGAAGCACCATTGTGGGAAAGGGTCTTTGTGTAACACGCACTGGTGCGATTTTACACGGTTTCATTAATTTTTATCTCGAGGCTTTGTTTAGCTTTTTTCAGTTCATCTTTGAGGTCCCACTAGGCTTTTATGTAGACATCATCTGAGACAGATGAAAAGCGTGGGTTTGTGCTTTGCGCTCTAATTGGAAATGACCACGTTGTAATATCATGACCATATCTTAAAGCGAACTAACACCAAACTTGGACCAGTTTTTCAGCGTTATGGGAATTCATCGTGACAGTAACCATCTCACAAGTCAACAGCGGGGGGGTGCAGAGGAGGGGGGAGAGGAAGAGATGGAGGAGAGGGACGATGAAGAGGTAAAGGAAGGGGACAAAGAGGGCACTGGGGAGGCACAAGAAGTGCCCCCTACATCAGTTATTACTGTAACTAATGTAGTAATGTTGCATTTTCATTTTCACAGAAAATTAATACACACGCTTATGCATAAGTCGTGCAAAGCACACAACAGCAGATTGTGATTCTGTCTTGTAATCAGTTTGAATATATTGCGTTTCAGATTTTACTCAATGCAAATTCTTTAAAATGATCTTTGTTTTATCAATTCAAAAAATATAGAGGTTCTGAAACAATGTCCATTGTAAGAGGCCTCACAACTATATTAGACAAAATGAAGACCAGAATTTAAAATATTAACCAACAATCAGTGTGTGCAAAGCCACAAGACCACAGCAATGAAATTATAAAAAAATGCCAAGTGTTTAGTGTCATAACATAAAAGCTTTAATGGTTACTGAAATACAAGATTATTGATTGTTTAAAATACTTATGGATTATAAAAAGTAAGCAAAGTATGTAAATAAAAAATTAGTTATTTAATAATTGGGAATAGAGATCACAAAAAAAGTAAACAATCAATGAAGGATCGCTGGAGAGCATGCAAAAACACCAAGGATTCAAGTAACGTTGTCAATGTAAATCTCTATTTTGACTCTAGGATTAACCCGTCAAGCCCCGACAGATTTCCAATCTACGATACCCCAAAATCCCGAGCATTTTGGAAAAAAAAATTATTGGCTCAAACCTTCGCTTTTGGTGAGAAACATCGACAATTCATGGAGAAATCGCGATCCTGTGCTTAAAACTGTTGATACAGGTGTCATGCAACCTTACGTTTTCCTTCTTTTTCAGGGTACCTGGCTAAAGAAAACGAACTATGGAAGGGATAATTAATTCAATCCATTTCAATTACATATTGATTTATGTATTTGGTACAAATTTATGTGTAGTAACAGACTATATTGGTTTTAACACATCTATATAGGCAATAGAACCATTGTTCAGTCACCAAACACATTCACATATGGCACCTTCCTTTATGACATTACCATCTCATCACTTCTGTTTATTTCTTGCTCTAGCTTCTTTATTTCTTTGTCCTCCACCTCAGGAATCTTTTTCACCATGTATTTCGTCATTGGAGAGACCGTGGGGCAACATCCCTTTACTGGCCAGCTTACTGCGAACAGGTGAATTGCCCAGTGTGGGGGGGGAGGGGGGTTAGGTGGGGCCAGGCAGTATCCCCGCTTGACAGCAGGTAGAGGAAGGTCTTCCACATTTGCCTACCAAAAATCACCCATGAAACTTGAAAATTGTGCAAATTATGACCCTTGCAATTGCGCGACGTACCCATACGTGGATGGGTGTAGCTGTGACAAAACATCACGACGTACCCATAAGTCGATAGGATTCGTCGGGTTAATACAAGAGTCAAAAAGGGATTTGTGAGTTTATATTGTCAACTTAACTTGAATCCTTGCTGGGTTTGCATGCTGTCCAGTGATCCTTCATCGTTCATTTACTTTTCTTGAGTTTTTTTTTTCTTTAATGCACGGAAGAAGGAACCAAAGGCCAGGACCCGCATACTGTTCCTTCCAAGAAAAAGTAAAAACAATACCAAAGAGAGCCAAATTCAAGATCCATTCATTTCGAGATGCCTGGACACACGGCGTTTGAAAGATTGGAGATCATAGGAAGCAGGGAATACAGACAGAGGGAGACAGTTCCAGAGTTGACCAGTTGCATAAATGAAGGACTGGGAGTAACGGTTAACTCTTGCATTAGAGAGTTCGACAGAAAAGGGATGAGAGTTTGTTGCTAGACGGGTACTACGTGCCCGTCGTAGAGGTGGAGGGATGCAAGCAGACAGTTCAGAGGAACAGTGACCATTGAAGTAGCGATAGAAGAGAGATAAAGAAGCAAAAGTGCGGCGAAGAGACAAAGGTTGAAGGGAATCAGAAAGGGGAGGAGAGTTAATGAGACGAAAAGCCTTTGACTCCACCCTATTGAGAAAAACTGCATGTGGGGAGCCTCCCCACACATGAGAGTTGTACTCCAATCACGGGCGAATAAAACCCGTGTACAAGGTCAACATCTGTGCAGGAGTAAAGAAAGTTCGGAGTCGGCCCAGCACACCTAATCTCTTGGAAGCAGATTTCACAAGAGATGTAATATGTTCTTTCCAAGACAAATCCCGAGAGAATGAAACCCCTAGCATGTTCAAGGATGATGCAGGACTGAGCTGGACATTATTAAACATTAGTGGGTAATCCTGAGGAAGATTTTGTCGGGTTGATAAGTGTAAGAACTGAGTTTTTGATGCATTAAAAATAACAAGATTATTTTTACCCCAATCAGAGATATGAGCCAAGTCAGACAGGTGTGCCATAGCCTTATCCCTTGTTTGCTGAAGTAACTGCTGAGATGGGCGTTGCGGGAACCGAATGGAAAGGTGAAGGGTGGAATCATCAGCGTATGAGTGGATAGGGTTAGATGTACAGCTTAGAAGGTCATTGATGAATAAAAGAAAGAGAGTTGGTGATAGGACAGAGCCCTGAGGAACACCACTGTTGATAGGTCTAGAAGAAGAACGATGGCCGTCTACAACAGCAGGTATAGAACGACCACAAAGGAAGCTAGAGATGAAGGCACAGATAGAAGGATAGAAACCGTAGGAGGGCAGTTTGGAAATCAAAGATTTATGCCAGACTCGATCGAAAGCCTTTGAGATGTCAAGTGCAATGGCAAAGCTTTCGTCAAAGTCCCGAAAGGAGGATGACCAGGAGTCTGAAAGGTAGGTGAGAACATCGCCAGTGGAGCGTCCCTGACGGAACCCATACTGACGATCAGAAAGAAGGTTGTGACAGGAAAAATGCTTTAAAATTTTTCTGTTAAGAACTGATTCGAAAACTTTTGAGACACAGGATGTTAAAGCAATTGGACGATAGTTAGAGGGTTGGGAATGGTCAACCTTCTTTGGGACTGGCTAAACGAGAGCAAACTTCCAGCAAGAAGGAAAGGTACAAGTTGACAGACAAAGGCGAAAGAGTTTACCTAGGCAGGGTGTAAGCACAGAAGCACAGTTTTTGAGGACAACAGGAGGGACTCCATCAGGCCCATATGCCTTGTTAATATTGAGGCCAGTGATGGCATAAAATACATCAGCTGAAGAAATTTTAATGCCAGTCATGACGATGTCTGAGTGGGGAAGTGATGGAGGAACAGCACCGGAATCGTCTAAGGTAGAATTGGAGGAGAAAGTCTGAGCGAAGAGATCTGCTTTATCAGTAGAAGAAATAGCTACAGAGCCATCAGAGTAGAAAAGAGAAGGGAAGGATGATGAGGTAAAGTTGTTAGAAAGGTTTTTGGCAAGGTGCCAAAAGGAGCGAGAAGAATTCGAGTTGGAGAGTTGGGAACATTTAGCTCGGATGAAATTATTTTTAGCAGACCGAAGAACAGACTTAGCACGATTCCGGTCAGAAATATAAAAAAGATGTGATTCAGGGGTGGGTTGGCCCCTGTACCTTTTAAAGGCCCTCTCTCTGTTGCGGACAACATTAGAACAAGCGTGATTAAACGAAGGCTTTCTTGCATTAGACACAGGATATGCGAAAGGAATGTATGCTTCCATGCCCGCGAGAATAACCTCCGTAATGCGCAGGGCACACTCAGACGGCTCCCGCCCATGGAAGCAATAATCATTCCAAGGAAAATCACAGAAGTACTGCCTGAGGGCCGCCCAATCTGCAGCTCCAAAGTGCCACAGGCGGCGTTTCTTTGGATGGTCCACAGGCTGTACCGGAGCGATAGGTAATAAGGTTGTGATCGGAGGAGCCCAACAGAGAGAAAAGATTAACAGTGTAAGCAGAAGGATTAGTTGTTAGGAAAAGGTCAAGTATGTTGGAACTCTCTCCAAGGCAGTCAGGGACACGGGTAGGGTGCTGTACAAGCTGCTCTAGATCATTAAGGATAGAAAAGATGTAGGCTTGTTCACCAGGTGGATCAGTGAAAGGAGAGGAGAGCCAAAGGTGGTGGTGAACATTGAAATCTCCTAGAATGGAGATTTCAGAGTGATCCCAATTCCCCATTTTTAAATTACTAATCTTTTGTTTTCCAAGTACAAGCTCTTCATAGCATTCAACAACTTCCCATTCTTAATATTTTCCCCAAACCTTTTCTATCCACCTTGTTATAATGCTTTCTCCAAATCCATGAAGGCCGCATACAACGTCTTTCCTTTCTCTAGAAACTTTTTCATTAACCTGCCGAGTCCCATCGACGTACGATGTACGTCGCAACTTTTTTCCGCGGACAGACCCAACGACATACACCGTACGTCACGCAGTTGCAAGGCCCATTGGTGCACATTTTTCAACATTCGCGGGGGATTTTTGGTAGGCATATGTGGGAGACCTTCCTCTACATGCTGTCAAGCGGGGATACTGCCTGGCCCCTCCTAACTGCCCTTCCCCCCCTCCTCCCCACACTGGGCAATTCACCTGTTAGCAGCAACCTAGCCAGTAAAGGTATGTTGCCCCACGGTCTCTCTAATGACGAAATTCACGGTGAAAGTGATTCTTGAGGTGGAGGACAAAGAAACAAAGAAGCTAGAGGTAGAAACAAACAGAAGTGATTAGGTGGTAATGTCGTAAAGGAAGGTGCCATATACTGGGGTTTTGGGTAAGTGAACAATGCTTATAAACGCCTATATTATTGTGTGAAAACAATTATAGACTTTTACTACACATAAATTCGTACCAAATAAATGAAATAAATACGTAATTTAAAGTGGCTTGAATTAGTCAACCCTTCCATAGTTCGTTTTCTTAGCCAGGTACCCTGAAAAAGAAGGAAGGTTGAGTGACACCTGTATCAACATTTTTTAACTTCAGGATCGCGATTTCACTATGAATTTTCGATGTTTCTCTCCAGAAGCGAAGGTTTCAG
>JAGKTI010023140.1:0-14941 GCA_018397915.1 Birgus latro
GCATAAATACTCTTGCCTTGGTTTTATCAAAAGAGTCACTTAAAACATCACATAAGAGCTCCAAATAATTGTTCTGGTTCACTTTTTCATTTGCAGGTAGAATTACCAACCTACCAACACCATAATATGTAAAGCAGCCCCAAGCCATGAGTGAGGCTGGGTATTTAACAAACTTGGAAGTGTACTTAGGATCCAGGGGGTCACTGCCTGGTTTGCGGTACACTCGTGATGAAGGGGTACCAGTGACAGTAAATGTTGACTCATCACTCCAAAGCACAGTTTCCATTGCTCCTCACTCCAGGCAAGATATTTCTTACAAAAATTTACACTCTTTTTCTTCTGAAGTGCAGTTAGCAGTGGTTTTTTATGAGCACAAAAACTCCTGTAGCCCAGATCGTCATGCAACAGCTGCTGCACACTTCTGACAGACACATCTGCCAGCAACTGTGGGTTCTTTTCTTTTAAATCCCGTGCTGTTAGCCTTGGATCCTTGCTAACTTGCCTTGAGATCAGCTGACGGGTCCAGAAGGTTGTCTTACAAGGTCTCCCAGGCTTGGGAAGTGGAGTGGGAAGAATGGCCTCCCCACTGTTCTTGAACCGCTTCACCAGTCTCTGCACTGTCCTCAGTCTAACACCATCTGATTTGCAATAAATGGGAGTTTGTGGCCAGCTTTGTATAAAGTAATCACTTCCACACGTTTGTCCTTGCTTGTGGTTACTTTAGGCATGATGAGAATGTGGTAGGTAACCAAATAACTGTGTTATTTGAGTCAAAACATGCCCTCGTGGTGCATCACACACAGAGACCATCCTCCTCCTGTGGCTGCTCAAACATTACTGAGCCTGCTCCTGTGGTGCCAGACCTATCAAGCAGGGTTGCCAGCTCCCGTTGAAAAAGTGTCAGCTCATTTCGCATCACAGGGGAGGGTAGTATTGACCCTACTTCACTTATCGCGAATAAGAATGACATCGGCGAAGAAACGTCAATACTTTCTGCATCTACTGTATATGGTAACTTGGGCACTGATTTCACATTACAGTACATGACAGTTATACACTAATACAGACTAGTCACTAAGTCTTCTTGGGCGATTTACACTGTCCGGTCCGGTAGGGGAATAGTCATTGGTCATTGTTCCTCCCGTAGGAGGCACGGGACTTTTGTCGTGGGCCGGGTTCCCCAAGTAGTATAACTAGTTGGTATAGTAGGATGCCCGCCTTTGTTTGAGCCCTGCCATGGTGTCTGGGCCTCTGGGCTAGGGCCGAAGAGGGAGAGTAGGCGTACCTGACGGCCCCGACTTCTGGGAGTGGGCCCGGTCTCCTGGGTCAGGTAGGCCTTGCCCTGGGGTCCTTGGCACACCCCTGGGTGACTGGAGGCTTAGATTGCTCGCACCTTGGGCCGCCATTGGAGTTGAATTGTGGCAACTTCGGTTGGGGGAAGTCGCCATCAGGGTGGGACCGCGGCAACCTCGGGCAGTAGGAGTTGCTGTCAGGAGAGGACTGTGGCAACGTCTCGATCGGGATTGCACCAGCTGCCCTCACGAGACTGGTTGTAGGGCGAGGACTCTGGGTCTACCAAGGGGGCCTCACCAACACTCCTCTCCCAGCAGGTCTTCCAGGGGATTACCTCTGTGGGGAGAGAGGAGATGTCCCACCCGGCCACAGGAGGGGTGGTGGGCTGGGCAAGCAACGCCTTCTTCAGAGAACGCCCTAGAGACAGGGTGAGGAGTGGACGATGGCCTGCTCTGCCTCCCCCATGCGGCCTGATGTCAACACGGTGTTTCCCCTGTCTTTTCGGACTACAGGGGAAGAGCAGGTGGTGGCCTGCTCTACCCAGCTTCCTGAAGAAGGGAGTGAACCTCCTGTAGGCAAGGAGCGGACGATGGCCAGCTCAGCCTCAAACCCAACACGGACGGTGGCCTGTGTCGCGGTCCTACTGGAGGTGGCAGCTGAGGGGCGGACGATGGCCTGCCCTACCTCAGACTTGACATGGATGGTGTCCTGTGTCGCAGCACTGCCCCTGGGGGATACTGTAGGAGAGGAGCGAACGATGGCCTGCTCAGCCTCTAGTCCGACACGGACGATGGCCTGTTTCGTTACCCAGCAGGGGATGGTAGCTGAGGAGTGGACGATGGCCTGCTCTTCCTCAGACCTGGCACGGACGGTGGCCTGTGCTGTGGCGCTACTCAGGATTGTGAGGACAATCCCACCCCTTACGTGATGAAGGCTACTTCAAGGTGGGTTTCATTGTGTACCTGGCGTGGCATTGGTTGGGAGTGAGATGGACATATGGTAGTGATACAGGTAGGCTGGTCCTGCCCGGAAACACTCCGTGTCTTACCTGCTTCCCTGTTGGTTCCTCCTCGGGTGGGGGGGCTAGTGTCGTCTGCCTCCTTAACGTTTTCTGTCTCCGTTCAGGTGGGGGGGCTTGTGTAGTGTGTCTTCACTGCTTTTTCCCCGTTCTGCTCGTAATTTACAAAGTATTTCGCCAATATGCATTTACAGTTATATTTTGCTGACAGATATTCATGTAACATTAATATTGTTGTCAAGAATGCTCTAATATAAGTATTCTAAAAGAAGGATATCTAGAGTAAAAAGAAAGTCGCGCTCAAAGTATTTGGTGGTTTCACTGCTACCCCCACTACCCATGGACTGCTCTAGGGTGCTAAGGTCTGTTGAAACACAGCCATGGTGTCCTTAGTGTAGCTTCTGGACAGAAAATTGAAACTGTGGACAACTTGAAATATCCGTATGTACATATATATTTTTTTTTATATATTTTTATATATTTCTGATAAACGTATTTTTTCATCGATCTGCTGTATAACATGTAATATATATGCAATATTGTATGATAACTGCAAGTGGTTCTTTGTCCTTTTGTTTGTTGTTGAGCGCGTTCATCTTGGGATATATTTGGTACATACTTCACTAATTTTTCTTTAAATCATGCAGCAGCATTGAGTGAATTCGTCTGTGTATTTTGTTGTAGTACGTTCCATTACATGGCAGTCATTTCCTAACCTTAGGAACACTGTATGTAGTATCTTGCACTTATACCGAAATATATTCCCAGCTTGAACAATAACAAAGTCAGCCCAGCTGACCGACCCCGGGTGTCGTCTGCACGGAGTTACATGCTAGAAGTTTCCATTCCGCTCAGTAAGTCCACGTTTTTTGCTTTTTTCATGTTCCGCCAAAACGTCGCGAGACGTGGAACGTTGAAGTGTGAAGTTAAGAATCAATAGGAAATATAGATGGGAGTTCCAGTGGGACAGGTACCTACCCTATCACAAAGTACTATAACACCAAACAGGCCCTACACAAATTTAAATGAGTGCTTACTAGTTGCTTATACAGCCAACACAATAAACACATACCTGAAAAGACATTAAAAGTGTAACAAAGGCCATTGAAAGACTAAACCCTTGAATGCAGCCCATATGGTTTGTTTTGATCACGTGATTCACTGTACTGTTTTTCCACATTCCACAGGACTGAATTTGTAAGTTAACATTTCTATTACTCTTCTGGTAAGTTTATGTGGAAGTTTAAATACTATTAAATTTTTTAAAGGAAGAAGTAAGGTCTCATAACCAGTTTACTTGATAGCCATTGGGATGTTGACTGGATTAGTTGTTCTTAAGATTTGCGGTAGTGCTATTCCAGAGGACTGAATTTGTTCAACATTTACATTACTGTTCTGGTAAGTTTATGTGCAAGTTAAAATACTATTAAATAATGTTAAAGCAAGAAATAAAGTCTCATAATTAGTTTACCTGAGATAGCCATTGGGATGTTGACTGGATTAGTTGTTCTTTTAAGATTTGCAGTAGTGCTATTCCATAGGACTGAATTTCTAAATTCAACATTTACATTACTGTTCCGGTAAGTTTATGTGCAAGTTAAAATACACTACTATTGAATACTGTTAAAGCAAGAAATAAAGTATTATAAGCAGTTCATCTGATAGCCATTGGAATATTGACTTGTTTAGTAGCCTTAGATCAGCTGAGCTACCAAAACTGTGAGTATGGCAGATGCTGCAAGGTCATGTATTGATTGAAGACATTTATTTGATAGTGTTTGTATGCTCAAGTGTCAACAAAACTCACATTTAACACATTAATAATCATTCTTATATATACAGTATATATGCACTTATATTATGCAGCTGAAGTAGTCGCCATCTTTGTTTACAAACAGGGGAGCATATGCATCGTCTGCTAAGTGTCGGCTGCCGGGGGTAGTGCTTTTCCATAGGACTGAATTTCTAAGTTCAATTTTTTTATTACTGTTCTGGTAAGTATATGTGCAAGTTAAAATACCATTAAATAACGTTAAAGCAAGAAATAAAGTCTTATAAGCAGTTTATCTGATAGCCGTTGGAATATTGACTTGTTTACTAGCCTTAGATCAGCTGAGCTACCAAAACAGTGAGGATGGCAGATGCTGCAAGGTCATGTATTGATTGAAGACATTTATTTGATAGTGTTTGTATGCTCAAGTGTCAACAAAACTCACATTTAACACATTAATAATCATGCACTTGTATTATGGAGCTGAAGTAGTCGGCATCTTCGTTGACAAACAGGGGAGCATATGTGTCGTCGGCTGCTGGTTGGGAGTGTCGAGGTTAGAGGGAAGATGACGAAGTTTGCGACATGTCGAAAACTTTTTTCTTTTGCAAAAAATGAAGCTTCGAAGTAAAATTAGTCGAAATATAAGGACTTACTGTGTGTGTGTGTATATATATATAGGAGTGATGAGTCAACATTTACTGTCACTGGTACCCCTTCATCACGAGTGTACTGCAAACCAGGCAGTGACCCCCTGGATCCTAAGTACACTTCCAAGTTTGTTAAATACCCAGCCTCACTCATGGCTTGGGGCTGCTTTACATATTATGGTGTTGGTGAGTTGGTAATTCTACCTGCAAATGAAAAAGTGAACCAGAACAATTATTTGGAGCTCTTATGTGATGTTTTAAGTGACTCTTTTGATAAAACCAAGGCAAGAGTATTTATGCAAGATTCTGCCCCTGCACATGTTGCAAAGTCAGTGAAACAGTGGCTAACAGACTGTGAGGTTCCCTTTATTCGAGATTGGCCTGGAAACAGCCCAGATATCAATCCCATTGAGAATTTATGGGCGCACATGAAGCGGCAGCTGCGTAGTATGGACACATCATCTTTGCCTAAACTTGAGGCTGCAGCTATGGAGCAGTTTTAGTCCGTCTGTTCTGCAAAACTACGCCATCAGTCTCCCCAGACGCCTTAAGAAGATAATAAAGGTGAAGGGGAATGCCAGTAAATACTAAATTCAATGGTGAGTGTTAATTTATTTGTTTCTCCTTGCTAACCACAAGAATGTTTTCTTTTTTTAAGATGGCGTCAACACTTTCCGCGCCTACTGTAAGTGACCTCTGTTATACTGAAACTTCAGTATCAGAATCTTGCCCTAACTATTAATCTATTTCATAATTGTAATATACATTCTCAGGTCCTGTTGTAAATGGTCTTTATGTCAATGCCCCCACATCCATATATATCTGTTTTGTACCATCTGTCTTGTGTATTTGTGTAATTTCATACCTTGCCCTGGAGCTGTGAATTTGGTTAATATATGTTTGTCAGTTTGGTCTCAGCCGAGTTTTTATGCCCTGTTCCATCAGTTGTATGCACTGACCCGGTCTTGCCAAGAACCCTAGCATACGAGTTTGAGGGACAAGGAGTTGACCTTCAAAAACGTAGCATAACACTGGTGACTAGTGAGGGTTCTTGATCCGGTTGGCAGGAAACACGTCCCACTACCAAAATTCGACCCAGAGCAATATGATATCACCACAACATGGAAACGGTCAAACTAATATTGGACATTAGTTTCGACAGTGACCAACAGAAAATAGCGATGACCCTTCCCCATTTGGGCAAAGCAGTGACAAATATCGCACCAAAAATCGTCCCCGAGTTATCATGGGCGAATTTTGTGAAAACTGTGATGGAGGCAATTACCCCCTCCCTAGGAGCAGTTGTAGCCTTATTGCAACTCCACTCCCTCCCCTTTGACGGAAATCTGGACAACACAATGATCCAGGTAAAGCGACTCGTCACCGTGCCCAGACGCAGATGCGAAAACCCAGGACCAATATGTGTTTAATAACCTACTATGTATACTCCCGGGCACAGCGAAAGTACACTTCATCATTCACGACCCAATGGGAGACCTGGATAAGGATATGCAGCTGATCCAATGTCTCCTCGCTGCCCGTTCCATCCCACAACATACTGGTGCTGTCAGCAAATTTCCCACAAAGGGACCCACACCACCCTCCAAACCACAGCCTCCCCCAGCACTACCGAGGCCCTCGACTCTTCCCACCATACCAAAGGCATACCCAACCAAAAAGCACCCCAACCCAAAAAAAGGCAATAACCTAATAGCGATAAACCCATGGGAATTTTCAGCTTGCAGTCACCAGTGTCCCCTACATGACATCCGCAAGTAGCTCAAAGCATCCAGATGGAAAGCAAATGTCCAAGGGCGCCACAAGGTATCGTCAGTGGAAACAGAAGACACAAAAATTGATGTTCCACCCACAGACAGCACCGACCCTGAACCCGGGGAGGGCGACGGAATCCCGGAGGAAGAATACGACGTCCCGCTGGATTTTTAGGCCCAGCCCCTGCACCTTCCCAAGGTGGCGGGGGCCAGCTCTCACAAATACCACCCCCCAGTCTATGACAAAATAAGGCTGAATGGGGTCAAGGCAAGAGTACTGGTTGACACTGGAGCAGCCAGATCATGCCTCTACACACATATTTACTCCAGTCATAAATCAACTTTCGGCCTTCTTCTCCCCACTTCAGTGCACCTTGTAGACACAGGGGACGGCCCCCTGCCTATCCGTGGGGAAACATGGGCCTTACGAGCTGACACCCATCAACAAGCCTCGGCCCAACACTGATTTATAATATTTGACTCCTCGTGCTGTGCTTATGATGGTTACCTGGGTTTGGAACTCCTCCAAACGCTACACACCAGCACAGATTGTCATCGGAGACATTTGCACTTCCAACAAACCCCAGGCCCACCTCAGCCACTCTGCACGTGCAACTCTACCGCTCCCCCCCCTGCAACTCCCACCCACCCCACCTTCCCCACTACCATCGCTTCCACTCTAACCATCCCCCCCCAGCACGAGGCCTGGCTCCAGCTCAATAAGCCGTCCGGAACCACTGTCCTATTCTCCCCAGACGTACTGTCAGCAGCCCTATTCTCCTGCCTACTGTCCCCCACCTTCCTCCCACCACACATGGGGGCAGTAAAGATCGCCAACCTGTCCACCACCCCACTCACCCTCCCAAAGGGGTTGATCATCAGAGAAATGGAAGAGGCCGAGCCTTGTGCAACACCCCGTCCCTCATCCCCCCCTCTCCCTCCCCCCCTGCCTGACCACCTCTCCCCAAACCAGGCCAAGACCCTCCATCAACTACTCCTGGATTTTCAAGACATCAGCCACACCACTTACCTGACGCACGAAATCCACACCCACGGACCACCCATCCAACAACATCTCGTTGAAAAAACCCGACCCAACTTGCAGAAGACCGGCAGGTCCAGGAAATGCTCGATGCCAGCATTATATCACCTTCCACCAGCCCTTGGTCCTCTCCTGCTGTGCTAGTCAAGAAAAAGGACAGCACACTTCAATTTTGTGTGGAATACCAAAGACTAAATGATGTGACCACAAAAGATGCCACCCCACTTCCCAGGATCGACAATTCACTTGATTCCCTCCATGGGGCCACTTGATTCTCCACATTGGACCTCCAGTTTGGTTATTGGCAGGTCCCCATACATCCGGACGACCGGGGCAAAACGGCTGTCTCGACCAGAAGCACTATCAATTTAACATCTTCCCATTTGGACTCTGCAACACCCCGGCCACCTTCTCCCACGTAATGGAATCCATCCTCAGTGGCCTCACTTGGGAAGTCTGCTTGGCCTACCTCGACGACATCATTGTCTTTAGCAGAACTTGAGCCGATCACCTCCACTGCCTTAAACAAGTGTTCAAACGCATTCACCAAGCAAGATTAAAACTCAAACCTTCCAAGTGCATTCTAGCTGCCCAATCTGTGGCCTTCCTGGGCCACATCATCTCAGTAGACGGCATCTCCCCCAACCCTGACAAGCTGCGCGCCATCGCAGACCTATCCCTGCCACGAGATGTACACCAAGTATGTGCCTTCCTGGGACACACATTGTACTACAGGCGCTTCATGAAAGGGTTTGCTCACATCACCAAACCCCTACACAACATGACAAAAAAGGGTGAACCTTTCACATGGAGTGACAAGCGGATCTCTGCTTTTAACGCCCTCACAAATAAATTAACCTTCGTGCCCACTGTCACCTTCCCTGATTACAACCTCCCCTTCTGGTTGTAAACAGATGTATCCCTGATAGCCATCAGCACCGTCCTCGCACAGGTACAAGAAGGGCGAGAACATATTATCGCCTGTGCCAGCCACACCCTCAACCAAGTGGAAAAGAACTATGCCGCCACAAAAAGGGAGTGCCTAGGCATTATATGGGCCCTTGAACATTTCCGCGCCTACCACTCAGGCACCCAGGTCATGATCATCACAGACCACCAATCCCTTCAACTGCCAGTCTACAACACACAGTGCCCAGCTAATTTGATGGCGAGAAACCCTAGAAGAGTTCAATTATGAAATAGCATACCACCCTGACGAAACTACACACCAACGCAGATGCCCTGTCTTGCCTTCCCGTACAATCCATCCTCACCCAGCCCAACCTCCTCCAGCAATGGCAAGTGAAGGATCACCCCCCCTGGATACCACCCCACATATTCACCAAGTTACATCGACAGGGAGACCACTTGTTCACACAGTCGGGCCACATAGTGCTCGACCCGGACACAGCCCTCGACACCATGACCCACCTACACTCCGACAATGGCATCCACCTAGGCATTAAAAAGCTCACTCAAGTGTTCTCCAATATCTATTGGGCACCCAACCCCACCACCATAGCCAAGCCTGTCGGGTGTGCAACCTGGCAAAAGATATCACGTCGCACCACCAGCCCATCAGGGAGAATCACCGCCCACAAACCCTGGCAACTATTATCCGTCGACGTTGTCGGGCCCCTACCGCCCTAATCTGGATATAAATATATCATCACGTTCGTCAACATGTATTCTAAATTCCTGATCGCCTGTCCCACCGAAGAACACAATGCCGTCAGTACAGCCAACGCCTTCGTCCGTCACGTCTTCCTCTACTTCGGCATTCCACGGGCCATTCACTCTGACAACGTCCCATAATTCACCGGTCATGTATGGGAAGGGCTATCTATCACCTTTGACTACAAAATATCCCACTCATCCCCCTACTGGCCCCAGGGAAACAGTGTGTGCGAAAGGAGTCACCATACCCTCCTGAACCAAATATAGGCAAAGATTCAAGAAACAACAAACAACGACTGGCCCACCCACATGAAAATTGTCCAGTGGGAAATAAATACCTGCCCCCGGGAAGACGGTATTTCCCCACACGAGAGGGTTTTCAGTGAACCTCCCCTCCTCTTGCCATTGCAACATCACCTCCAAACCCCCTCCACCCCCTCAACATCCGATCCCCTCCTCCACCTAAAAAGACGACTACATCACCTCCAACAACACCAAGACCTACAACCAGACATCACCTCCATGAGGCTTGGTTGTATTCGCCCAGCTCCTCACCTCAATGTCTCCCCTCGCTTCACGGGACCCTACACCATCACCAATATCCCCAACCCTTACCAAGTCACAATCAACTACCACAACATGCACCGCACCTACAGGAACCGCCATGTGCGACCGTACAAAGCAACGTCCTCCCCACCCACCCCAACTTCCATCACACACCCCACCGCACCCCAAACCACAGATCACCTTCCATACTTCTCATCCCCCTCCACCTCCTCACCCCCCTTGACCTCCTCCTCTCCACCCCCCGCCACCTCACCTTCACCCTCGGCTGCGCACACCTCATCCATGGATGCACCCCTCTCCACCACGCCACCCACCGAGCCACCAAGCCCCACAACACCAAGATCACCGTCAAGCCACCCTCCGTCATCCCCACCTACACACACACACCACACACCTCCAGCCCTTCCCCACCTCGCTCACCCTCTACTCACACGTCACCCCCAACCCCCCTCTCAGACAAAACCACCATCTCACCATCACCCTCAACCTCCTGCACCCCACCACCAAAGACTCTGGCTACTGCCGCTCCCACACCGCATTCGCACTCACCACCCACCCCGGTCCTAACTACCACCACAACCCGTTCTGGCCGCCTCTCACGCCCACCTGCTTGACACACATCCACACACACACCCACCACATCACCCACCACAAGCAAGCCGCCCACACTGACACCCAACACGACCCCTATCACACTCCCTATACACCAAGCCCGGTGGAAGATTCCACCCCGCCAAATCCCCAGGGGGAAAGATGTCCATGCCCCCAACACCCAGGCATAAAAGACGACCAGCACCGCCACTAGCAAGCATTCAGTCAGGAACCACCACGCTGCCCACCATGTGAATACAACAAGTGACCTGGCTCCCACCTCACGGTCGGCACCACCGTGTACGGGGCACCCAACACCTCCTCCGGCTCCTCTACAACACAAACCACACCTCCACACTCTGCGTGGCATACACACCCCACCAAACACCCAACCCCACCACACTACACTGGACTGCTTTCCTGCACCACATCACACCCACGCAACAAACCGCTCTCACAGACACATGCCACCTCCAGCCATGAGGACGTGACTTTTCCCCCGATGAAGGTGGTGAATTACGAGCAGAAGGGGAAAAAAGCAGTAAGACCAACTGTAGAAGCCCCCCCACCCAAAGAAAGACAGAAAACATTAGGGAGGCAGACAACACTAGCCCCCCACCCGAGAAGGAACCAACAGGGAGCACGCAATGTTTCCAGGCAGGACCAGCCTACCTGTATCACTGCCATATGTCCACCTCGCTCCCAACCAACGCCGCACCAGGTATGCAGTGAAAATCACCTTGGCTTCGGCTCGAGCAGCCCTCATCAGGTATGGGGCGGGATTGTCCTCACAATCCCAAATAGCCCTGCGGCACAGGCCACCGTCCGTGGCGGGTCTGAGGAAGAGCAGGCCATCGTCCGCTCCTCAGCTACCATCCCCTGAAAGGTTGCGACACAAGCCATCATCCATGTCAGACTAGAGGCTGAGCAGGCCATCGTCCGTGTCGGACTAGAGGCTGAGCAGGCCATCGTCCGTGTCGGACTAGAGGCTGAGCAGGCCATCGTCCGTTCCTCTCCTACAGTATCCCCCAGGAGCAGCGTCGCGACACAGGCCACCATCCATGTCGGGTCTGAGGTAGGGCAGGCCATCGTCTGCCCCTCAGCTGCCACCTCCTGTAGGACCACAACACAGGCCACCGTCCATGTCGGGTTTGAGGCTGAGCCGGCCATCGTCCACTCCTCGCCTACAGGAGGTTCACTCCCTTCTTCAGGAAGCAGGGTAAAGCAGGTCACCGCCTGCTCTCCCCCTGCAGTCCAGAGACAGGGGAACCACCATGTTGGCATCAGGCCGCATGGGGGAGGCAGAGCAGGCCATTATCCGCTCCTCAACCTGTCTCTAGGGCGTTCTCTGAAGAAAGCGTCCCTTGCCCAGCCCACCACCCCTCCTGTGGCTGGGTGGGACATCTCTCTCCCAACAGAGGTGATCCCCTGGAAGATCTGTTGGGAGAGGAGTGTTGGGGAGGCCCCCTTGGTAGTCCCAGAGTCCTCACACTACAACCAGCCTCGTGAGGGCGCCTGCTGCAGTCTCAATCCAGACATCGCCGCAGTCCTCTCCTGACAGCGACTCCTACTGCCCGAGGTTGCCGCAGCCCCACCCTGATGGCGACTTCCCCCACCCGAAATTGCCACAGTCTAACCCCAACGGCGGCCCAGAGGGATCTAAGCCTCCAGTCACCCCGGAGTGTGCCAAAGTCCCCAGGGCGAGGCTTACCTGACCCAGGAGACCGGGCCCCCACTCTCAGAAGTTGGCGCCGTGAGGCGTGCCTACTCTCCCTCTTCGGCCCTAGCCCAGAGGCCCAGACACCACAGCAGGGCTCAAACAAAGGCTGGCCTCCTACTACACCGACTAGTTATACTACTCGGGGAACCTAGCCCACGACGAAAGTCCCGTGCCTCCTACGGGAGGAACAATGACCAGTAAATATTCCCCTACTGGACCGGACAGTGTAAATCACCCAAGAAGACTTAGTGACTAGTCTGTATCAGTGTATAAGTGCCATGTCCTGTAATGTGAAATCAGTGGACAAGATACATATTAGTGACCACTGTTATATTGCAACTTCAGTATCAAAACCTTGCCCTAACTATTAGTGCTATATCATAATTGTAATATACATTCTCAGGTCCTGTTGTAAATGGTCTATATGTCAATGCCCCATGTCCATATATATCTGTTTTGTACCATCTGTCTTGTGTATTTGTGTAATATCATACCTTGCCCTGGAGTTGTGAACTTGGTTAATATATGTTTGTCAGTTTGGTCTCAGCCGAATTTTTATGCCCCCTTCTATCAGTCGTATGCATTGACCCACTCTTGCCAAGAACCCTGGCGTAAGCATATGTGTTTGAGAAGCAAGGGGTTGACTCTCGAAAACATAGCATAACACTTTGGAAATATTTAACCATCATGTAGGCCGTAATAAAGAACCATAACAAATCCTGCCTTTGCCACTGCTGCTTCCTCCTGTAATTTCCACCAATATTGAAGACGAAATAGATGCAGCAGTGCAAGACTGCAGTGGAACAAGATAACTTTAGAAGACATGATGATTGTGTGAAGGTGAGCAAGTACTTTATGGAAGTATGATTTTCATGGGAATGACTGAAAACATACCCTCAATAAGTACTCTTTACATCTGCATAGCCTTTACTTTCATTAAGCAAAAACTTATTACTTAATTAAAATGAAGAGGGTATTGTAATAAATCTTTTCATTTATGACACGTTAGTACTCAAAATCCGTTCACTCTCCCAAATTACACAAATACCCTGGTTATTAGAATTCTGTTATCTTTTACACAACTGTGATCTAAACCATTTACAGCCGTCAGATGTCATCAGAGAGACCCACCTCACCAAATAGTTCCAACCACGACGGAGGCTGCGACAGCCCCGCCTTCACCCCCAACACTTTCGCTCTTGAAAGCGCTGTCACATTCCGTGGCACTCCAGCTGTTGAAATGCAGCTCAGCCGGGCTAGACCATGAACTAAAATTCGAGATTACTCCAATTGATCCAGGCTCGGAAATATATATAAGAGGTACCGGTGAGGAGACTGTAGCACCAGTCGAGCAGGGCAGTACTCCCAAGGAGGATGGAAAGCTGATGACAGGGAGAGCTGGAGCTCCCGTTTCATCAGCCCTCAGGAATTGTTCCTGACCATCCTCCTTTGCTGAACTTTTTCAGTGTCTCAGTTGCACAGAGAGTAAACCAGCATGCTCTCCAATACAAGTTTCTCTAACTGTCAACACCAAACTACATACACGCTACACGCTACACTTCTTTTTCAAAATTGCAAAATGGCGCACAAAAATCTTGCCTCGGAGTCCCCGGGGGGGGAACCATAAATGCCCCCACCATTCGCCCCTCTCCCGGTGACGGCCCAAGGAGCAGCCTGGAACCACCGTCTGACTCACTCCTTCTTCATTTCTGTAACATTCGCGGCCTTTCCTCTAACTTTCACGCTGTCGAACACCACCACTTCTCCTCTAAACCTCACCTTCTCTTTCTCACTGAGACTCAGCTGTCTGAGGCAACTGACAGCAAGCCCTTTTCTGTATCCTCCTACTTTCTCTATTCTCGTTTCAAAGCCAAAGGTGGCTGTTGCGTATATGTACGCAACGATCTATCTTGCTCTCGTGTTCCTGAACTTGATTCTTCTGAATTCTCTGCTCTCTGGCTTCGGCTTTCCTGTCATTCTCTGACTAAATATATCTGTGCTGTTTACTTATCTCCTAATTCTACTGACTATCAAAAATTCTTTGACTATCTTACTTCTACGTTGGAACACATTCTGTCCATTTCTCCTTTCTCTGATATCTCCATTCTAGGAGATTTCAATGTTCACCACCACCTTTGGCTCTCCTCTCCTTCCACCGATCAACCTGGTGAACAAGCCTACATCTTTTCTATCCTTAATGACCTAGAGCAGCTTGTACAGCACCCTACCCGTATCCCTGACCGCCTTGGAAAGAGTTCCAACATACTTGACCTTTTCCTAACAACTAATCCTTCTGCTTACACTGTTCATCTTTTCTCTCCGTTGGGCTCCTCCGATCATAATCTTATTACCTTAACATGTCCAATCGCTCCAGTACGGCCTGTGGACCCTCCAAAGAAGCGCCGCCTGTGGCACTTTGGAGCTGCAGATTGGGAGGCCCTCAGGTAGTACTTCTTTGATTTTCCATGGAATGATTATTGCTTCCATGGCCGGGAGCCATCTGAGTGTGCCTTGCGCGTTGCGGAGGTTATTCTCTCAGGCATGGAAGCATACATTCCTTTCTCATATCCTCTGACTAATGCAAGAAGGCCTTGGTTTAATCACGCTTGTTCTAATGCTGTCCGCAACAGAGAGAGGGCCTTTAAAAGGTACCGGAGCCAACCCACCCCTGAATCACACCTTTTATATATTTCTGCCCGGAGTCGTGCTAAGTCTGTTCTTCGCTCTGCTAAAAATAATTTCATCCGTGCTAAATGTTCCCAACTCTCCAACTCGAATTCTTCTCGCTCCTTTTGGCACCTTGCCAAAAACCTTTCTAACAACTTTACCTCATCATCCTT
>JAGKTI010023141.1:0-14941 GCA_018397915.1 Birgus latro
GTATCTCTGATTGGGGTAAAAATAATCTTGTTATTTTTAATGCATCAGAAACTCAGTTCTTACACTTATCAACCCGACAAAATCTTCCTCAGGATTACCCACTAATGTTTAATAATGTCCAGCTCAGTCCTTCATCATCCTTGAACATGCTAGGGGTTTCATTCTCTCGGGATTTGTCTTGGAAAGAACATATTACATCTCTTGTGAAATCTGCTTCCAAGAGATTAGGTGTGCTAAGCCGATTCTGAACTTTCTTTACCCCTGCACAGTTGTTGACCTTGTACACGGGTTTTATTCACCCGTGTATGGAGTACAACTCTCATGTGTCGGGAGGCTCCCCACATGCAGCTCTTCTCAATAGGGTGGAGTCAAAGGCTTTTCGTCTCATTAACTCTCCTCCTCTTACTGATTCCCTTCAACCATTGTCTCTTCGCCGCACTGTTGTATCTTTATCTCTCTTCTATCGCTACTTCAATGGTCACTGTTCCTCTGAACTGTCTGCTTGCATCCCTCCACCTCTACGACGGGCACGTAGTACCCGTCTAGCAACAAACTCTCATCCCTTTTCTGTCCAACTCTCTAATGCAAGAGTTAACCGTTACTCCCAGTCTTTCATTTATGCAACTGGTCAACTCTGGAACTGTCTTCCTCTGTCTGTATTCCCTACTTCCTATGATCTCCAGTCTTTCAAACGCAGTGTGTCCAGGCATTTGAACGGATCTTGAATTTGGCTCTCTTTTGTATTCTTTTTACTTTTTCTTGGAAGGAACAGCATGCAGGCCTGTGGCCTTTGGTTCTTTCTTCCTTGCATAAAAAAAATAGTTATAGTAATNTGTCTTGGAAAGAACATATTACATCTCTTGTGAAATCTGCTTCCAAGAGATTAGGTGTGCTAAGCCGATTCCGAACTTTCTTTACCCCTGCACAGTTGTTGACCTTGTACACGGGTTTTATTCGCCCGTGTATGGAGTACAACTCTCATGTGTGGGGAGGCTCCCCACATGCAGCTCTTCTCAATAGGGTGGAGTCAAAGGCTTTTCGTCTCATTAACTCTCCTCCTCTTACTGATTCCCTTCAACCTTTGTCTCTTCGCCGCACTGTTGCATCTTTATCTCTCTTCTATCGCTACTTCAACGGTCACTGTTCCTCTGAACTGTCTGCTTGCATCCCTCCACCTCTACGACGGGCACGTAGTACCCGTCTAGCAACAAACTCTCATCCCTTTTCTGTCCAACTCTCTAATGCAAGAGTTAACCGTTACTCCCAGTCTTTCATTTATGCAACTGGTCAACTCTGGAACTGTCTTCCTCTGTCTGTATTCCCTACTTCCTATGATCTCCAGTCTTTCAAACGCAGTGTGTCCAGGCATTTGAACGGATCTTGAATTTGGCTCTCTTTTGTATTGTTTTTGCTTTTTCTTGGAAGGAACAGCATGCAGGCCTGTGGCCTTTGGTTCTTTCTTCCTTGCATAAAAAAAATAGTTATAGTAATAGTGTAATCTAGTGTATTTCTGCTGAATGTCTAATCTAAATGTAAATAATTTGTTATACAGTCTGTTCCCTCTTCTGTCATTCTTTCCTTCATTATTTCCTCTTCCTTCTGCCTATGGGTGACTCTACACAGAATGACAAGCCAAGTGGTTTCCTGTACTCCATATAACCAAATTATGGCACCTGGTGGTTTAGCGGGTGATTAAGGTGCTCCAATCAGACTGAGCCTTTGTAGGTTTATATCCAAGGGGTGGTTGGGGTTTATTGCTCACGTAATGCCACTTAGGGATGAGTGAGGTGGGTCACTGTCTTTTTAAATGTCAGGACCAACTTGCCTAGCTCTGGCCATCTATTCTTCTCATCAGGCAACATAGGATTATATAATGGATGGAATAAGTTTTTTTTGAAAAATAGTCATAAAAATCTCAGAAAAAACTCCCCTAAGTTATAAAATGTTGTCTAATTGAAACCCACATTCGGCATGATGCACTAGGGTCATCATGTTTTAGCCTGTGAGGGGCCCATAGTAGCTTCCAGTCTGAAAACCGACACATCAGATGTAAAATTCCCTCTAATGGTGGCTGAATCCCGGTATATCCCAGCTTCCTCCATGATTACATCATGTTTGCTCAGAGTTGCCTGCACAAATTTTCTGCAGTGACTCTGATAGTGATTAATTTTGCATATAATAGTGCTTTACAGTAGTGATTAAGGCCTGTATAATTATAAAGTGTATATTAAATGTGACTTAAGGGTTAAGGGACTGAATAGGGAGGCTGCCAGAGATTGAGCAGCGTGGAGAGCCGCCATTAGGTGACCAAGGCCGACACATGCAAGCATGTTGGAGCCTTCAAAAACGAAACGAAACGATATTAAGTGTAACAGTGTTGTTAAGGCCTGTATATAAAGTGTAATCTAGTGTGATTGTAATTATGGTTAGGAAATGTTGCACAGAAATGGAAATGTTACACTGAAGTGATCAAGTGCCCTTGTAACACCACTATATCTTACCAAAAGGCCCTTCCTCCTTATGCTTGGATTACACCCTCTGGAAACATGGTAAGGTTTTTTTTTTTCTGGTTAGTCAGGAGACCTCACACTTTCATAAGCTGGAATTTCAGTAAAGTCAGAATGTCCTCAGCCCCTGTTATTCCAACTTAAAGAGGTTTTACTGTATATAAAATATACATCTATATATACAACTTCTTTGTGATTTCAGCTTTGTGGGTGTGTTACTACAAATTACAGTACTGTATCAGAAAATTGTATAGGAAAAGTCTTATTTCAAAAGTCCCTTTCATTGAGAGTATTGTTATGACTAGAGTATTGGTATGACTAGAATTTGTTTTGTGCACTTGATGGGAAGAGGTAGAAGGAGGTAGGGAAGGCCAAGATTATGGCTGGATATGGTGAAGGAACAGGTGAGAAAATGAGGTGTGGCAGTTAAGGAAGTAATATATGATTGAGATGGNTTATAAAATGTTGTCTAATTGAAACCCACATTCGGCATGATGCACTAGGGTCATCATGTTTCAGCCTGTGAGGGCCCATAGTAGCTT
The DNA here is from genome assembly GCA_018397915.1 of Birgus latro. Taxonomy (NCBI): domain Eukaryota; kingdom Metazoa; phylum Arthropoda; class Malacostraca; order Decapoda; family Coenobitidae; genus Birgus; species Birgus latro. Next base: position 3,050 of record JAGKTI010023141.1, read on the forward strand.
CCAGTCTGAAAACCGACACATCAGATGTAAAATTCCCTCTAATGGTGGCTGAATCCCGGTATATCCCAGCTTCCTCCATGATTACATCATGTTTGCTCAGAGTTGCCTGCACAAATTTTCTGCAGTGACTCTGATAGTGATTAATTTTGCATATAATAGTGCTTTACAGTAGTGATTAAGGCCTGTATAATTATAAAGTGTATATAAAGTGTAACAGTGTTATTAAGGCCTGTATATAAAGTATAATCTAGTGCGATTGTAATTATGGTTAGGAAATGTTGCACAGAAATGGAAATGTTACACTGAAGTGATCAAGTGTCCTTGTAACACCACTATATCTTACCAAAAGGCCCTTCCTCCTTATGCTTGGATTACACCCTCTGGAAACATGGTAAGGGATTTTTTTTTCTGGTTAGTCAGGAGACCTCACACTTTCATAAGCTGGAATTTCAGTAAAGTCAGAATGTCCTCAGCCCCTGTTATTCCAACTTAAAGTAGTTTTACTGTATATAAAATATACATCTATATATACAACTTCTTTGTGATTTCAGCTTTGTGGGTGTGTTACTACAAATTACAGTACTGTATCAGAAAATTGTATAGGAAAAGTCTTATTTCAAAAGTCCCTTTCATTGAGAGTATTGTTATGACTAGAGTATTGGTATGACTAGAATTTGTTTTGTGCACTTGATGGGAAGAGGTAGAAGGAGGTAGGGAAGGCCAAGATTATGGCTGGATATGGTGAAGGAACAGGTGAGAAAATGAGGTGTGGCAGTTAAGGAAGTAATATATGATTGAGATGGAAGGACAAAATGTGAAAGATGCATATAACAGTTATGGTACATTTTGTTTTTAGCAAGGGAGTCCATGGGAATACCTTGTGTCACACATGCGCACATAAGTGCATGTAAATAGGAAAAGTACCGTACTTTAACATATGGATGTGAGACTATGGTGTGGCATGAAAATATAAAATCAAGAGTAAGAGCAGTGGAGATGGGACTGCTGAGGAATGTATGTGGAGTACAGAGATTGGATAGGATACGAAATAATGTGATTTGTGAAAGATGTGGAGTGAGGAAGTCTGTGGACACCAGAATCGAAGAGAGTGTACTGAGGTGGTATGGTAATGTGGAGAGAATGGATAATAATAGAGTGGTGAAAAAGGTATATCTGAGTGAATTTGCAGGATGGAGGAGGTGAGGTAGGCCAAGGAGAAGGTGGAGGGATATGGTGGATGAGTGTGTGAAGAAGAGAGGTTTGGAAGTCAGTTAGGCTCGGAGACTAAGAAGAGATGGAGCTGGCTGGATGAATATTGTGAGGGGAAGCGTACGATCAGGGATTTGGCGCCCCTTTTAATGTGGCAGCGTCTGGATTGACTCCATTGGATATGTTTTTATGAAGCTAAAGAACATGGTAAATGTTTTTGGCGTATCAGATAGAGCCAAGATTCCAGGGGCTTGAATGATGAGTGAATGGAAGCATGGCCCATTGGAGTGGGCAAATTTGGGCTGTCTGGACATTGCTATGCCTCACCCTGCTCTAGGACAGGAAAGGAGGTCCAGATGATGATGATGAAAAGTGAGGTTTATGTGTATAGTTTTGTACCTGTAAAGCTGAGCCAAGATTTTGAAGGCTTTGTGTGTGAAAGGTTGTCCTGCCAATTTCACTGGATGCTCTGTTTATTAGTTCTATTGTGTGCATCCTCTTTCCTATTTTTGGATGATTCTCATCCCATTTTGTGATGAGAAACTTGGTTGGAAGTGATGATGATAAGGTGAGGGGTGTTTAAATCATCCTATGACTTTCTAGAATAGACTTGTTTGTCCCATTTATTTTTGCCATTAAAATTCTGTATTGCATAATCATGTTGAGGTTTTAACTTGCTGAAATCAGCTGAATTAAAACTGTGTGTATGTTGATAAAAATAGTTATTTCTCATTTTGTAAGTGCATACAGGTGTTTGTGTACGGTGTCTTGCTTTCATTGTGGTCATTGGGAGTTGTCTTGGAAAGGCTGGTGTTTTCTTTTATCTGTATTGTTTTCTTGTTAGCTTCAAGGTTATACTGTATCTTGCTTTGCATCTGTTATGTTTTATTGCAACTGTTACATAATTGCTTACCTTGTATCAGAGTATTGACTTTTTTTTTTTTTTAAAGATAAGTGTGACAGGGCTTAACAGTGAATGCCCTCAACTTTTCTTTCATTGATAAAGACAAAATTTGCTTAGGTTCATTTTCTTTTTAACTAGTACTAAGTGAAATAATGTAAATATGTTTTGCTGTTGGCTCTGTTCAAAATATTAGAGAGTAGATTTAAAGAATCATCTGTAACCATTTCTATATTTCAATCCTCAGATGCAGGACAAGGTGTGGCTGCCAGTGCCCCCTCGTGGTGGCTGTGGCAGCAGTAGGTCTTGACACTGCTCACTTGGAGAAGAAGGACCCATTTACCAGAACTGCATCTCTGTTGTTCCATCATATGGTAAGCAGTAATCTGTACAACATATAATAACTACAGTTTTGATTGAGGCATCTGGCAATAGATAGATAGACTTTTGTACCCCATGGTAACCTGTTGGCCACCACTTGATGATATTACTAGTGCAGTAAGCGTACACTGCACTAAACCTTCTGTACTGACTCTATCGAATATGTTTATGTGAAGCTACAGAATGTGGTGAATATTTTTGGCATATCAGATAGATCCAGGAATCTGGGGGCTTGAATGATGAGTGAATGGAAGCGTGGCTCGTTGGACTGCAAACTTGGGCTGTCTGGATGTTGCTACTCCTCACCCTGCCTTACGGTGGGAAAGGAGGCCTGGATAATGATGATTGTGATGATGATAACAGGCTAGCTGGGGACAGCAATGAGCCAATAATCATTTGGCTGGGGCAGTGTGTTTTTAACCTACAATGCTGGTGCAGCATATACGAGGAAAATGGGGTGTTTTTTAAGGTGTTTTGATCCTCTTATGCTTTACCCAACATAAGTTTTAGTCACACAAACTTCAAGTGTTTTTAACCTACAATGCTGGTGCAACATATACAAGGAAAATGGTGTGTTTTTTAAGGTGTTTTGATCCACTTATACTTTACCCAACATAAGTTTTAGTCACACAAACTTCGATATTTCCTCCAACTTTGGAAAGAAACTGATTCTGTTAGTGGTACATGGTTGGAGGGGAAGTGAGTTAAATAGGAGGTGTTCTGTGCAGTTGGTGAGTGCGGGTCTTCAAGGCAGATGCAAGGCAGCATTGCAAGTGGCTGTTACGGCGCTTGTGGGACAGAGTTTAAGATTTGACTTCCGTGCTGTATAACAAGTAAAAAACAAGTTACTCCCTAATTTTCAATTATAAGGATGCTTTTTGCACTGTATTGTGGTATGGATATAGCCTGCAAGAGCTCGATCACAAGCACTACACTTAGCACTGAACATGCTACATGAGCATAATAGCAATTAAGGTTACAATGTTTTCCTTATTATTTTTACATTTCCTCACTAACCATATCACTTATTATCATTTGTTACAACAGAGTCACTTACAAGGTATTGAAGTAACATAATTACAGTATGCCAAGTTGCTACATGAGGGAATAAATGTAGCACTTGACTTCATCAAAAATAGTCATTCATTTGCTTATTTTTCTACCACTAATTACTTGTTATGCAATTACAAAGTAGTTTTCTGTCTCTGTAAGTACTCATCTTTGGTCATGCAGCATAACAGTCCAGAATAATGCTCATAGCAAGCATCGCTTTTACTTTTGCCAATGTGTAGTACACAGCAGTGTCACTCACCATTTTCTCCATACTCTTTATTACACCAATTACTTATTTTCTAACATATTGAAACTGGGTATGTACACATTACAGTATATCCTGAAGTGTTTGGAGGTGTGGTACACTCAGAAGCACTCCGACTGTCACTGTCACTTGTGTGTAGCACACTGCATTGTCACTCATCATTGTCTCCTTATTCTCTGTTATACTAATTTTATATTTTTGTATACAGTAAACCAGGATATTTACCTGTATATACAATGTTTTCTGACTCTGATGCATTCAGAGACATGGAAGCACTTTCCCATACAAAGGCCTACCATGCACTTGGCACACACTGTCACACATGCTGCAGCTGTAGCCTTTTTTCTCCTCACTTCCACTTCCTCACCCACTGGAGTTGCTGTCAGAGGTGTCACTGGATGGTAGGTATTTTGGTAAATTGAGATTCATTATCTCTAGGTTTTACTGTACTGTGCAGTACTTATCATTGTGTTGCTTGCATGAATTTTCTAAGTTTTTATATACTGTACAGGTGATGATGAAAACCGGCTTTTACAGAATAGTTTGCTAAAAGATTATTTTGTACTAGTCTGAATTCAAATGCGAGAATACTTTACAAAAGTGATGATATCTAGGGCAGGTGGCAGTACTGTACTATCAGAGCAGGGAGGGAGGCTGTGTGCAGTGTGCCTCAAGGGTATGGAAAGTAACTCCATCTTCTGCAGTATTTGTGAGGACTGGGAACATAAGAGATGTAGTGGTTTTAGAGGTAGACTGTGAGATAATGCAGATTTTGTGTGTGTGGTGAGTTGTGGAGAGCATATAGAGATTGTCAGGTGTGAAATGTTTGATCTTGCTGGTGAGTCTCTTGAGTGTGTGGAAGAGTTTTGTTATTTGGGAGACATGTTATGTGCTGGAGGTGGGACTGGAGCTAGCTCTTTGGCTAGGGTGAGGAGTGGTTGGAAGGTCAGGGAGCTGTTGCCTCTCATGACATTGAGAGGGCTCTCCCTGCTTGCTAAGGAAACTTTGTGGCGTATGTTAGGAGTGTAATGCTGTATGGTAGTGAGACCTGGGCAGTAAAGGAAGTGTAATGCTGTATGGTAGTGAGACCTGGGCAGTAAAGGAAGTGGATGCTGTATGGTAGTTAGACCTGGGCAGTAAAGGAAGAGGACTCACACATTCAGAACTGACAATGATTAGATGGATGTGTAGTGCATCCTTGAATGCAAGGCATGGGGGGTTAGGTTTACAACTAAAAAATGAGAGGAAGGTTGGGACTAGAGTGTATTGGTGTTGTGATGAGGAGGGGTAGACTGAGATGGTAAGGACATGTGGAAGGGATGGAGAATGACAGTTTGGTGTGAAAAGTAAGAAATGTGAACATTCAGGGTATGGTTGGGAGAGGCATACCACCATAGGCATGTGGGTAGCATCCTAAAATTAAGTAAGGAAATGGTCAAGTAGGAATGAAAATCAGTCAGGTGTATGGGTTAATGGCTTTGACATTCATTTATCCACCATTCAAACCTCTGAAATTTGAAGACTTGTTTCATGAGTTGTATAACATCTACAACTGAGGTCATGCACATTTTGATGCAGCATTTATTTTTGTTCATCACATTTGAATTCTTCAGCATCAATACATGTTTTATTATATGTATTTTTAAATTTATTATTTTAATACTTTCACTTGCTAAATAATGGAATAAGTTATTACCTACTTTATTCTTCCATATTTCATCATCATCATCATCATCATCTGGACCTCCTATCCCACCCTAGGGTGGGGTGAGGAGTAGCAGTGTCCAGACAGCCAAAGTTTGCCCAGTTCAATAGGACACTCTTCCATTCACTCATTATTCAAGCCCGCAGAATCCTGGCTCCATCTTATAAGCCAAAAAATTTCACCATTTCTGTAGCTTCACGTATACTTATCCAATAGAGCCAATCTGAACGCTGTCACTTTAAAAAAAAGGTGCCAAATCCCTGGTCATGTTCTTCACACAAAATTCAGCCAGCCAGCTCGATCTCTTGTCAGTCCCTTAGCCTTCATATTTACTTCATTTAAACATACTGTTGACTTAAAGGCCAGACTCAGCAGCTGAAGAGAGATGTTTTATGTATTTCATGAAAATTTTCCACTGTAAAACCTTAAGTCAGACAGCATGTTCTGTTTAGCAGAATGGGAAGTACTGTATGGTGAATTACCCTTTACAGTGATTGATAGATATTATTTTCTAATATGCACATCTTTTTATATCTATATCTATATAATGGCAACATCTTGTATTTGTATAACTAATACACAAGTAAAAGCTTAATTTGGTCTTGCTGTTGTACTAATGGGGGACTTTCAGAGTGTTGTCTGCTGCCTAGCTGGCCAGCCTAACTCTGTTGTGGGCTCAGAATTGTAACGTAACCATCGTGGCTGTTCTACATGTCTTGGTAAACTTATGAGATTGCCAAGAGCAGAGACCACTTGTCACCGAAATGCTCATTAATAAAAAATATCACACACATAAAAGAATATTTTTGACAGGTGGTTTGCATTTGCATAAATTAGTCTTCTATCCAGCTGTCCCTTACGCACAGTCAATTCACTAATGAGTTCAGTGGAGGTGGCTTACATATCTACAGTAGTATTGTAATTCTGAGAAAGAGTAGTTCTTTTTTGAAGCCCATCATCACCTCAGTTACCTGGAATTTAATATTCACCAAATGCCGCTCTATCGGATACGTTTATGTGAAGCTACACAAAGTGGTGAATGTTTTTGGTGTATCCAATAGAGCCAGGATTCTGGGGGCTTGAATGATGAGGTTGAATGGAAGCACAGCCCATTGGATTGGGGCAAATTTGAGCTGTCTGGACATTGCTACTCCTCATCCTGCCCTAGGGTGGGAAAGGAGGTTCCGATGATGATGATGACCAAAATACCGCCACTTGACATTTGTTTGCACACTTTGTGGGGACCGTCCCAGAGTTAGAATAATACATAACTCACTTTTCACTCACTCTTGGTGTGGGTGGATGTGCATTTGTTTCATTAAATAGAAAACCATTTTGGCCAGTGATCACAGCTTTGAGATCCAGTATTTGTTGATTCTTTTGATGTACCTTGATGATGGAGAGGATGGAGAGTGAGAGGCTGACGAGGAGAGTGTATGTGAGTGAGGTGGAGGGGGGGGAGAGGGAGGGGGAGGCCAAGGATGAGATGGAGGGATGGAGTGGAGAGGTATATGAGAGAGGGGGGTGTGAGCTAGGAGCAGGGCATTGAAATGGAGGACAGGGCAACATGGAGGTGATTTGTTTGTGGCCACCCCTTACAGGATTAAGGCGTCTGGCAGTAGGTGGATAGATAGATTATTATTATTATTATATTATTATTAACATTAACATTATTATTATTAGTGGTAGGTGGTGGCAACCATCATCCACTCACTTGATGTAGTGCTGCCTACTTCTTCCTTAGCCTTTTTCATTCTTTTTCTGTGCCTGCCCTCCTCTCTTCCTATTTCTCCCATCTTTCCTGTCACTTCTTACTGCTTTTCTTTCCTTTACAGATGGCTTTACATTGAGTGACAAGCCAAATGGTTTCCTGTAAGCCAGGAAACCATTTACAACGCTGGGTGGTAACCATATAACCAAACCATATGTGCTCCGTACGTGTCAGCAAGTGAGTTGGTGGAGGGTTAGTGCCCCTCCCCGTAAAATAAATAACTCAAAGTCAAATGGCCACCCCTTATGGGATTATGATGTCTGGCAATAGATAGATAGATTATTATTATTATTATTATTATTATTGTGGTAGGTGGGGACACTCACCATCCACTCACTCGATGTAGTGCTGCTTGCGGGTGTCTGCCCTTTCCTCTCCTCCATCCTTATTTCCGTCAATCCTCTTCTGTCTTTCTTTGCTTCACTCTTTCCTTGTCCTTCTGCCTACGGGTGACTTTACACTCCCTCTTCTGTCTTTCTTGCCTTCATTCTTTCCTTGCCCTTCTGCCTGTGGGTGACTCTGCACTGAGTGACAAGCCAAATGGTTTCCTGTACACCAGGAAATCATTTACTCCTGTGGGTGGTAACCACATAACCAAATTTTGGCGCCTGGTGGTTTAGTGGGTAATTACGGCGTTCCAATTGGATTGAGCTGGTGAAGGTTTATATCCAAGGGGTGGTTGGGGTTTATTGCTCACGTAATGCCATTCAGGGATGAGTGAGGCTGGTCACTCTCATCTTAGATGTGGGGACCAACTTGCCTATCCCCAGGCTCCTGCGCTCCTCTATGGGGCGACGTAGGATTGGATGATGAATGAATGAATGAATTATTATTATTATCACCACCACCATTATCATGGCTTTCTGTTTTACAGTGTGGTGGGCAACAAGCACAGCAGCAGTCCTGGCTTGCAACTCCTGAAAACACTTTTGGAGAATGGCCTAGTACCTCCTCACTTGGTCTACTGTATATTGTGTCAGGTATGTCTCTATCTGATCTCTTTATCTATTTTTCTATCTATTGTCTCTGTGTGTTGCAAGGCACCTTATTCCTGTAAGGGGTGACCACTAACATTTTTTTTTCCTTTTTCTTTTTGAGACAGTGAATGGAGGAAGAAAAAACAAAGGAAATGGCATCCTCCATTCATAAAATATTTATAACAACTGGATTTAAAACAAAGTGGATTAAATGTTTGTGGGCAGCAACTGCCAGGAAGTGAATTCCAGAGAGTAGCACATCTGGGGATAAATGAATTTTGATAAGCAGAGGTTCCGCATTGCGGGGGAGAGAGAGTGAGTTCATGGGCGCTCCCAGCTGCTCGAGTATTTTGGGAGAAAATGTGAAGGGGAGACACAATTGGAGCAAGTTCATCAGAGCACTGACAGTACAAATGTCGGTAAAATAATGCTAAAGATGCAACATCTCTACGTACTGATAATGGAGGAAGGTCCTGCATAATGGCAGGATTATTGATTAATCTGATGGCTTTATTTTGAATTTTGTCCAGCCTCAATGCAACCACTCCACTTGCACACCACAGTGGCAAACAGTATTCGATCTGAGAATGCACATGACTTCTGTATATTGTGGCCAACTGCTCGTCAGTGAAGAATTCATAAACTCTGTACAGAAGTCCCAAATTTTTAGCAGCATTTTTAGCAAGGGATTTAGCATAAGCTGTCCAGCTTATGTTGGTATTTATTGTGACACCGAGGATATCAGTTGTAGTGAATATGGGAATATTGACATCATTTAAAATTATGTGGGAGTCTGAGGGATTCCTTCTGTTGCCCTGTCCCCTGCCCTCCCTCCAACTCACACCCCTCCACTCTCATATCTCTCTTCATTCCATCCCTCCTTATCCTTGGTCTCCCCCTCCACCTCACTCACATGCACACTTCCTGTCAGTCTCTCATTCTCTATCCTCTCCACTCCATCCTTCCATCTCGTTCTTGGTCTCCCCGTCCACCCCACTCACATGCACTCTTCTAGTTAGTCTCTTATTGTCCATCCTCTCCACTCCATCCCTCTCCTCATTCTTGGTCTCCCCTTCCCCTCCATCCCTCTCCTCATTCTTGGTCTCCCCTTCCCCTCCACCTCACTCTTCTAGTCAGTCTCTCATTGTCCATCCTCTCCACATAGCCAGACCATCTCAGAGTATTTCTCTTAACACTTTCAACCACATCAACACCACAATGCTCCTTTACTTCCTCATTTGTCTGTCTGTTTGTTTGTCTGCTTACCACAGCATAAAATAACCATCTCTCCATCTTGACTACTGAGATGTACAGGATATTAATGCCAGAATATGAAACATTTAAGTGTGGATGTTTATGAGGTGGAGTCAGGATTCCAGGGTCTGAAATGGTGAAGGAGTGAGTGTGTGGCCCATTCACTTGTATAGGCTTTAGATGGTTTCTTATTCTGTTGAGTTATTTCTGGCACTGCACCCTACCTCACACCATCCTAGGGTTGGAAAGTAGGTCTGGATGATAATGATTGTGATGATGATGAGAATGGTGATGGTGATGATGAAAAAGATAATGATGGTGACAGTGACTGTGGTGAAAATGATGATGACAACAGTGATGGTGGTGGGGGTGATGGTGATGATGATTTCTTTTTTTCACTTTCAGGACCGTGTTCATATGATTAAGGAAGGTGTATCAGCGCTGATCTCTCTCCTGTCATCACTCACCCTCCCCAAGCAAGTACAAGTGACTGTGTGTGTCTTACTGTACTAAACCTTCACAGAGAAGGAAGCATTATCATTTTTTTTTCTCGTCAATTGAGGAAGCTCCCAAACGCCTTTTCCTAAGCAATCTAATTAATACAGTAGACTCTACTCTGAGTGATAAGCCAAATGGTTTCCTGTACACCAGGAAATCATTTGCTATGCTGGGTGGTAACCATATAACCAAATTTTGGCGCCTGGTGGTTTATTAGGTAATTACGCAACTCCAGTTGGATTGAGCCGGAGAAGGTTTATATCCAAGGGATGGTTGGGGTTTATTGCCCACATAATGCCACTTAGGGATGAGTGAGGCTGGTCACTCTCATCATAAATGTCAGGACCAGTATGCCTAGCCTCAGGCTCATATGCTCCTCATGGGGTAACAAAGGATTGGATGATGGATGGATTGTCAATTTTTTTATGCAGAAGGTAAACAGAGGAAGGAAAAAAAAAGAATCCATATACCAGATAACAAGCATCCTCCATTCTTAAAAAATCTATAACACTTGCACTTCAACTACTGTAAGTTGAAGTTTTGGGGGGAAATTATTCTGGGGAAGTGAGTTCCAAAGGACAGCAGTTTTGGGAATAAATGAAATCTGCTAGGCAGAAGTTGTTCAGTACGGCAGTGTATCAGTATCAGACGGTAAAAAATAAATAAAGATAAAAATAAAAAAAGATGAGGTCATAGAATGTGACCTCAGGGATAAGGGACTAATAGAGAGGGTGCTAGAGATTGAGGAGCTTGGAGAGCAGCCTTCTGGTGACCAAGCCCAGCACATACAAGCTTGTAGGAGCCTTTATAAATGATAGATGGACAGGTAAATAGACAGACAAATAGACAGACAGACACATAAATAGACAAACAGATAGCAAGGTATATAATGCTTTGTTCTGATGTACAATGAGTAGATTTGATTTTTTTTTTTTTTTTTTTCCTAGATCAAGTAAAGCACACAACATGGCCCTTAATGAACGCCATCAGTGCTGCCTTCAGTTGGCCTCTGACTGATAGCAGGGTAAGGCATGGGTTAGTGAAAGAAGTGGAATATAGTAGTGGTAGTAGTAAGGGTTTTAGTAGTTGTAGTGTGAATAGTAGTTACAGTAGTAGTAGTTGTTGTTGTTGTAGCAGCAGTAGTAACAGCGATGGTTGTAGTTGTTGTAATAGTAGTAGCACAGTAGTAGTAATAGTAGTTGTGGTAGTAGTATTGTAATAGTAGTTGTAGTTGTGATGGTTGTAGTGGTAGTAATAGTTGTCGTAGTAGTTGAGATGGTTGTACCAGTAATCAAACAGAGAGGCATTGATGTTTAATATTTATAGGCATGTTGGAGCATTTATAAATGATACAAACAAAGAGGTGTTGCTATTATATGTTCATATCATTTATAAAGGCTTCAACATGCCTTTATAAATGATACAAACAGAGAGGTATTGATATTGTATGTTCACTAGCTACCTAATCATCCTCCTTTGCTGACCTTTTCAGTGTGACAGTAACATGGAGAGTAGACCAGCATACTCTCCCAATCATTTCCTCTAACTATCCTATGCACTACACCACATGCGCTTTACATATCACACAACGTACCCCACTACGTTACAGGGGTTGACGCCAGCAAGGGCATGCGGCCAGAAAACTTTGCCCCCGCTACCTAGTGGCGGACTTTGGGGGGAGGCTTGACTGGGGTTCCGCCGGCACAGATCATGGGTCCGGGGCGAGATGGGGCTCGAACCTGTGCTAGAGGGTACAGGGCATTGCGGTTCCCAGGCTGCCGCTTCCGCTCATTAGAGAGGGGCCCGAACCTGGGAGTAGCGCCCCAGGAGGCTGCCCTATCAGTGGGTGTATAATGGCGGGGCAGTTGCAGTGCCAAG
>JAGKTI010023142.1:0-14940 GCA_018397915.1 Birgus latro
TTAGGTTAGGACCGGACATGAAATTAACTGCTTCAACCTTTTTTCTACCTGTTTTACTTAAGAACCATGCATGGAAAAATTAAATAGCAAGCAGGAAATTATGATTAACATTTAGGGTAATTTTTTAACACATGTACAGCATGATGAAAACAGGTTAGGCATGAAATTAGGGTACTTACGAACAAAAAGCGGCCATCCTGATGTAATAACCCACTCTATCATCTTAGACTCTGACAGGAAGACCTTGCACCTGACACACCATTCCACTTGAGAATCACCAGCACTTCTCACCAACACTTTCCACAAGATTTTTTTTTTACAACTGGAATAACATCACTTCACTGCACTGTATATAACAGTAAATTCCCGTGTGGTCTAGTGACGATCCCTGGAGAATTTAGTCGCTGTCAGAGTCCGAGATGAGCAGACGGAGGCGGCGTAGGGGCATCTTGGTGTCACGTGGTGATACACTATCCACTACAGAGGACTCGGAAGATAGACGCAAACTAACATCCAGTGGTGATTCAGCCGTGCCTGATGTGCTGGGCTGTGGCTTGGAGCTAGAAGGCCTGTCTTCGTGAGATGATGGTGTGGAGCGAGAGTGGACGACGGCAGGGTTGACTGGCCTGAAAAAACTATCAATGGTTGATTGATGCAGAGGACGACGATTTTGACGATTAATGATGCATTGCCTGAAACCTCGCACTTCACTAGCTAATTCCAATGACCCCATCTCTCTGTCGCAGTCCGGGTGTTCTAGGTAGTCAAGGACGAACTCCACATAGTGCCAGATTGTGCTCAGCCTGGAGATCGTTGGGGTAGTTGCAAGCTGTGAGGAGTCCGCATCATCGTCGCTGTCCTCGTCAGAATCTTCCTGCTGGGTACTGGGACCAGCAACAGTAGATGCGATCTCGGTATCAGACATGATCCGATACCCAGGATCGCCCTCGTCGTCATCCAACCACTCGCGCACTTCGTCGACATCCACATCGTCTCCACCCGTACGAAGCCTTGCATGAAAGTCATCCACGTCAAAACCCAGAAAATCGTGCACCACGTCACTTCCATGAAGCAGGCGAGACCAACCATTTTCTAAAGTCTTGACAGAGACTTCCTACTATGCATTTGCCCAGTTGAAGATGGCAGACTTGAGGCTGTATAGGCGAATGTTTTCGAGTGTTTTTTGTCCTTGCATGTCACGTCCTTCCCTGCGATCGTCCTCATCCTCGTACACAACCATCACCTCGTCCAAAAACTTCCGTCGGTATAGCCTCTTCGTTGCCACAATCACTCCCTGGTCCATTGGTTGGATGAGAGTAGTTGTATTAGGTGGCGAAAACAGACACCTGATGCGACCATTCTCTGCCACCAACTCCTTGTCTGATGGATGCGCAGGTGCATTGTCAAGAATCAGGAGGGCCTTTACCTGGTCTTGTCGGATTTTCAGTGTCTCCGTCTGATAACGAATGACCTCCTTAACAAAGTGTTGGTGGAACCAATTTTTGAAGATCTTGGTTGTGAACAAAGCCTTCAAAGAATGATGCCACATGACAGGAAGGGCATTCATTAACCCACGAAGGCACCTAGGCTGCTTTGCATGGCCTACAATAACGGGCTTGAGCCGGTGCATGCCGTTAACATTGGCACAGCACAAAGCAGACACACGTTGCTTCGATAGCTTGGGGCCAGGTAAACGTTACTCCGTCTCCTCAGCGAGAGCGTTTGTGGGTATTGAACGGTAAAATAGGCCAGTTTCGTCAGCATTGTAAACTTAACCGAGAGTGAGGCCCTCCCTATCAATCAAGCCCTTCACCTTCTGCCGAAACTGTTCTACTCCTTCGTCGTTAGCGTCCCGAGCTTCGCCATGGGTCTTACGATTGGTAAGTCTGTGTCGTAACTTGAACGCGAAGAGCCAACCTTCAGATGCCTTGAAGTCTGGGGCGTCGTGTAGCCTTGCGAACTTTTCAGCAGCAGCTTTCAGCTCCGTTCCACGTACCAACACACCTGCGGCACGTTGTTGTTGATATCAAATCAACGTGGAGCGGTCGATGTCTGCATACTTAGGAGTAAACATCACCTTCCTCTCCACGTTTCGTCTGGTCTTCGATGCGAAATCAGCCGTGTACTGCTGTAGTTTGTCTCGGGACTTCTTGATATCAAACAAGGTGGAGCAAGGGAGGTTAAACTCACGTAAGATGCGCCCTGTTGACCAGCCAGCGTCCACCTTGTCCAATATCTGCCTCTTCTTCTCCAGAGTCAGAACCACTTTCTTCCTCTTCTCAGGAGGCGGGGCCATCATCACACACATGATGAAGAAGGTGAAGAGCAGTATCAAGCACTGTAGGAGGTAGGGTATCACCACAAAAGCAATCACTTCGGCCGCCATTTTCGGAGTTGTTCACGAGGGAGGAGGTGAGTGGGTAATGGCGACCGATAGTGGTGCCAGAAGTGTAAACATAGCCGATCGGCGCGTGCGGGAAATTCAAACTGACACAGTCCCAAAAAATCGAAAATTTTTCTTTTTTTTTCGAATTTTTTGGCATTTTGGGGGTTGGGCAACCCACAATATCCGAATAGTGAGTATATCCAAGTATTGGACATCCGAAAAATAGAGGGATTACTGTATCTTAAAATGACACATAAATGCGTCATCGGAATCTCTGATGTTGGATTTGAAATGATGCAAAAATGTGCCATCAAAAACTCAAAGGGTTAAAAAAAATCATATCAAATCAGGGTAAACTTTTGTAACACAGATTTTCATCACATATCAGTAACATCATTTTCTAAATGATGGAGGTATACTTGATTTTGGATGATCTTTTGTGAAAGAGAGAGAGAGAAAAAAATCATCACCATCATCCATACTTCCTTTCCCACCCTACAGCAGGATGAGGAGTAGCAATGTCCAGACAACCCAAATTTGCCCAATCCAATGGGCCACACTTTCATTCACTCACCATTCAAGTCCCCAGAATCTGGCTCTTATCTGATATGCCAATAAAGTTTCACCACATTCTGTAGTTTTACACAAAAGTAGCGGATAAAGTCAATCTGGACGCTGTCACATTAAAATGGGGTGCCAAATCCCTGATCATGCACTTCCTCTCATAACATTCATCCAGCCAGCTCGATCTCTTGTCAGTCCCTTAGCCTCACCAACTTCCATACCTCTCTTCCTCACACACTCATCCACTACATCCCTCCACCTTCTCCTTGGACTACCTCGCTTCCTCCCTCCTTCAAATTCGCTCAGATATACATTTTCCACCAAACTATTGTTATCCATTCTCTCCACATGACCATACCATCTCAGTGCACTCTCTTCGATTCTGGCATACACAGACTTCCTCACACCGCATCTTTCATGTATCACATTATTTTGTATCCTATCCAATCTCTGTACTCCACATACATTCCTCAGCAGTGCCACCTCCACTGCTCTCATGCCTGACTCTTCACTTTCATGCCACATCATAGTCTCTCATCCATATGTTAAAGTTGGCACTAGCACTCCTTCATGTACGCCTCATGCAGCTCCAAACTCAAGCCTCTGTTTCTTATCAAGGCCTTCATAGCAACAGCTACTTCCTTTCATAGCACCAGCTACTTTTCTTCCTTGTGTCACTCTACTTTCCACTTCTTCTGTACATTTTCTTCTCATTTTTATCACTGTACCAGGTATTTGAACTCTCTCACCAATTCCAATCTCTCACCATTCACTGTAACATCACACTGGGAGTCACCTTCTTTCTCTATTATCATCACTTTACTCTTTTCTACATTTACTCTCGAGGTACGACACTCACAGACATCAGCAAAATTCAGCACTAGTCTACAAACTTCTTGTCTGGTATTTGCAAGTAGCATTGCATAATCAGCATACAACAAATTTGAGATACTTCATCCCTCACCATTCATTATCAATGCCATCCCTCTCTCCATTACTCATGTTTTTAATTCTTTCATCACCCCATCCATATACTGTACTGTATATTTTGAACAACCATGGAGACATTACACAGTCTTGTCACATACCCACAATGATTGTGAACTATTCACTTAGATGCCCATTTACCCTTTCACACACCTCACTACCATCACAAAAAGTCTTGATGGCACCTAGCAGCTTACCATCTACACCATACATGTGCAAAACCTTCCCCAATCCTTCTCTGCCTACTTTGTCGTATGCTGTTTCCAGATCTATAAATGCCATAAACACCTTGAAGTCCTTCTCATAAGCCTTCTACACTATCTGTCTCACTGAAAATATTTCATCCACACATCCTTTACCACTCCTAAAGCTACCCTGTTCATCACTTACTACAATTTCTTGTATCTCTCTTACTTTCTCTATAATAATTCTTCCATATACCTTCCCCGAAACACTCAATAAACTTATGCCACAATAATTCTTGCACTCACTTTGCTCACTTCTATTATTGTACAGGGGTACAATCACAGCCTTTTTCCACTCTGCTGGCACAGTTTCACTCATCCATGCCTTCTTATGTATCTCCAACAAGCACTTCATTTTGCTCACTCCACTACACTTAATCATCTCTGTATACACCTCATCAGCCCCAAATTACAAATAACTGAAGTAAAAGCAATTCACTGTTCTGAACATACCTTTATTTTCTGGTGTCTTGTAGGATGCCAACTCTTGCTTGGTTTCTAATAACTGCTTCTTAAGTTTCTCAACTTCCTTCTTTGGTTGAACCTCTCCAGTAACATCTTCATCTCTTCTGGCTGTTGTAAATATAAGGACTCTGCATTACACACAATACTGTCGCTAATATAAGTATAGTACCCTGCATTACACAAACTACTGTTGTTAACCCCTAAAAACTGCAAATTTCTCAAAGAAAGATTGACGAGGAGAGTGTATGTGAGTGAGGTGGAGGGGGCAAGAGGGAGGGGGAGGCCGAGGATGAGATGGAGGGATGGAGTGGAGAGGTATATGAGAGAGGGGGGTGTGAGTTGGGAGCGTGGTAGTGAAATGGCAGGGGACAGAGTGACATGGAGGCGATTTGTTTGTGGCCAACCCGTTCGGGATTGAGGCGTCTGGCAATAGATAGATAGATAGACCATTCCCCAGAACCGCAATTAGGGTCTGATTTTTTTACTTTCTCGGATTGTAATTTTTTTCTTACAGATTTCAAGAGCTTGAATTTACACACCTGAAAATGTATATCTCATGCTCATATGTCAAATGGTTACCGTACTAGCGACCATCAAAAATAAAAATAAAAAGTCTACCCTTGAATCTGCCAGAGAATGGCTAATAATCATACACACACAAATGTAAACAATATATATTCCTAGGCAGAAAACAATATGAAATAATGATCATGAAGGGAAAATAAAGTTTACAGTGGTGTGGAGCAAGAGAAAACCCCACGTGCCCTGAAATAAAGGGAAAGGATGAAGGTGGAGGGAGTGTGTTGGTGGATGGAGAGAGGAAGGAAGGTGTTGGGGGTGAGAGGGAGTGGAAGATGGGAGGAAGTATGCTTGCTATGCACACCAGCTATGGTATCCAGGGGGTATATGGGGGTATGGGTGGTTGGGAGGCCATAATTAAGAGAGGACCCGGTGGGGCAGAGGTAGGTTGAGAGATGGCCGGGTGAGGAGGGATCACCCCCTCCTCTAGAGGTCCAATCAGGCCATACCCCACCAGATACTTTAGTTCCCATTGGCTTGGTCTCATATATGTCATAAAAGAGGCGGTGCTACCTACCGCCAGTTTTTTGGTAGGCTCTGTACCAACGACAGACATAGGACTTTATGCTACATTTTCCAAAATTGTCGTTCAGTAGACATGGGTCTTTAGGGGTTAATACAAGTACTGTACTCTGCATTACACACAATACTTAGTGTCAAAAAAAAATGTCAAACAATATAATGATAGACATTTGTCTCACTTATGTTTCAAGAATATTTAGGCAAAAAATAAAATAAATATTAAAAAAAAATATCTTACTTTACAGCTGATCAAATGCAACTGTAACAGACAACTGGAATTAATTAACAAAGAACTGAACTTAAAACTGAAACAATTTTTAATTAGAAATGCATTCAATACCAATAACTACTGGAAAACTACAGTACTGTATAGCAAGCTAGACAAACAGATCAGCAACTGAACTTCTTGTATTAACAGACAGAGAATTTGCATGTACACAATTTCCTAATTAATATCTTACAATACCACTGATCATGAAGTACATATTCCTCAACAAAAATATGACAAGTTCAGTAAGAGAACTGAATACATAAAGTCAAGACAGCAATTAGTGCTATGGAATAAAACTACAATGAAATAAAACTGTATTGCTGGAAGTGCATTCAACTTGCCTGATCATACACAGTGCATGAATGTCTTCTCTCTTCACAATCCAAAAATATATCTATATACAGTAATCCCTTTACTATTCGGACACCCATTATTTGGATCCCTCACCATTCGGACCTCGTGGGCTGTCCGCCCCCGAAAATGCCCCAAAATTCATAAAAATCCGAAAAAATCCAATTATTTTGGACCACGTCAGTTTGAATTTCCTGCGCACGCCAATGGGCTGTTTTCGCGCGTGGTGCCTGTCTGTCCGTCCCATTTCCCACTCCGCTTCTGGCTTGTAAACACGCTTCAACAATGGCGGCCGAAGTGATTGGTTCTGTAATGATACCCTACCTCCTGGAGCCTGATGCTGCTCTTTACCTTCTTCATCATGTGTGTGATGATGGCCCTGCCTCCTGAGAAGAGGAAGAAAGTGGTTCAGACTATGGAGAAGAAAAGGGAGGGGTATTGGAGAAGGTGGACGCCGGGTGGCCGACATCACGGATTCGTAGTCAATTCAATCTCCCTCGCTCCACCTTGTTTGATATCAAGAAGTCCCGAGACAAACTACAGCAGTACACGGCTGATTTCGCTTCGAAGACCAAACGAAACGTGGAGAGGAAGGTGATGTTTACTCCTAAGTATGCAGACATCGAACGGTCCATGCTGATCTGGTATCGACAACAATGTGCTGCTGGTGTGTTGGTACGTGGAACGGAGCTGAAAGCTGTTGCTGAGAAGTTCGCAAGGCTCCAGGACTCGTCACTAGACCACACGGGAATTTACTGTTATGTACAGTGCAGTGAAGTGATGTGATCCCAGTTATGCAAAAAAAACATGGAAAGTGTTAGTGAGAAGTGCTGGTGATTGTCAATTGCAAAGGTGTGTCAGGTGCAAGGTCTTCCTGTCAGAGTCTGAGATGATAGAGCGAGTTATACATCAGGATGGCAGCTTCTTTTTCGTAAGTACCCTAACTTCATCAAAATTCCTTGTTTTGTTCTTTCCATATCATTAATCTCATGCATAAACTGTGTGCAGGATGATTTCCATAATGATTTTCATGTCTAACCTGTTTTCAGTATGCTGTAAATGTGTTAAAAAATTTCCCTAAATGTTAATCATAATTTCCTGCTTTCAATTTAATTTTTTCATGCATGGTTTTAAGTGCACCAGCTATGAAAAAGGTGAATGCCAGTGAATTTCATGTCCAGTCATAACCTAACCTAACCTAACATTGTGTTAATCATAATTTCCTGCTTTTAATTTAATTTTTTCATGCATGGTTTTAAGTGCACCAGCTATGAAAAAGGGGAATGCCAGTAAATTTCATGTCCGGTCATAACCTAACCTAACCTAACCTAACATTGTGTTAATCATAATTTCCTGCTTTCAATTTAATTTTTTCATGCATGGTTTTAAGTGCACCAGCTATGAAAAAGGTGACTGCCTTTGATTATTGTGCAAGATGATTACCATAAAGATTTTCATGTCTAACCTGTTTTCATCATGCTGTAAATGTGTTAAAAAATATCCCTAAATGTTAATCATAATTTCCTGCTTTCAATTTAATTTTTTCATGCATGGTTTTTAAGTGCACCAGCTATGAAAAAGGTGAATGCCAGTGAATTTCATGTCCAGTCATAACCTAACCTAACCTAACCTAACTTAACCTAACCTAACCATTTTTCTGGTAACAATTTACATCATTTACTGTATCTGATGCTTTGCATCCAATAATTAGTGCATAAAATGTGAGAAAAGTTGATTTCCATGTCCGATACTTACTTATACTATGCTGGCAAGTTCTGACCACCTATGCCTCACTCACCTCTAAATCATCATTTTTTGGTTAAAATTCAATTAATTCATGCTTTGTGTGCATTATTTATGTGAAAATGGACCTAAATAAGTGCTATACATGTCCGGTAGGGAGGTAGGAAGGTAGTTTTCTGATTTAAGTTAGGGTCATGAATGACCAGTGCTGGAGCTTCAGGCCCAATATTCGGACAAGACCACTGTCCGGACGTGCCTTTGGCTCTATTGCGTCGAATAGTGGAGGGATTACTGTATATACTACCAGATGCTTTACTCCAGTAAGGGGTGGCCACAAACATATTGCCTCCATGTCGCCCTGTCCTCCACCACTTCACTAACCTCCCCTCAGTTGACACCCACCTCTCTCATATACCTCTCCACTTCATCCCCCCAGCTCATCCTTGGCCTCCCCCTCCCTCTCCTCCCTTCCACCTCACTCACATACACTCCTCATTAGTCTCTCACTCTCCATCTTCTCAACATGTCCAAACCACCTCAGTGTATTTCTCCTAATGCTTTCTATCACATCCACATCCACACCACAGCGTTCCTTCACTTCTCACTTGTCAGTCTCTCTCTCCATGTAACTCCACATGCTCCTCTCAAATAACTCATTTCCACTGCTCTCACCCTTGACTTGTGTCCATCCAACACGGCCCAAGCTTCTCTTCTATACGTTAGAGATGGTGTCACAATCCTATTATACAGCGACTTTTTTACTTCCATGCTCACTTCTCTATTTTTTATCATTGCTTTCGAAGAACCAGCAACCTTTCTTCCTTGTTCTACCCTTTCAAGCACTTCATCCTCTAAACTTCCATCACACTTCCCTAGTACTTAAATGCACTCCATCCATCCATCATCCGATCCTATGTTGTCCCATGAGAAGTGTAGGAGCCCAGGGCTAGAGACAAATTGGTCATGACATTTAAGATGAGAGCAACCAGCCTCACTCATCCCTGATTGGCATTCAGTGAGCAATAAACCCCAACTACCCCTTGGATATAAACCTGCAAAGGCTCAATCCGACTTGAGCGCCGCAATTACCCACTAAACCACCAGGCGCCAAAATCTGGTTATATGGTTACCAACCAATGCAGTAAATGGTTTCCTGGTGTACAAGAAACCACCTGGCTTGTTGCTCAGGGTAGAGTCACCCACAGGCAGAAGGAAGAGGACAGAAAGAAGGAAAGAAAGACAGAAGAGGGAGTGTAAAGTCACCCATAGGCAGAAGGAGGAGGAAAGAATGAAGGAAATAAAGCCAGAAGAGGAAGGAAGGAAAGAAGGAAGAGAGGAAAGGGCAGACACATGAGAGCAGCACTACATCGAGTGAGTGGATGATGGGCGCCGCCACCTACCAAATACCCATATTTTCCATTTCCTCATCATCCAGTCTCATTGTACATTCAGTGACTTTATTTCTCTAGAAGACCATAAGTTTACTCGTCCCTATATATTATACTCTTCCCTATATACAATACTTTACTCTTCCCTATATACAGTACTTTACTCTTCCCTATATACAGTACTTTACTCTTCCCTATATACAGTACTTTACTCTTCCCTATATAGTATATACTATAGATATCAATATGTCTATGGTACACAGACATTCACCTTTAGATTCCATTTCTTACACTCTCTCCCAAACTCATTCACCAAGCCTTGCAGTTCCCCTCAGTCTTCACTTGGCAATACAGTACATGTATCATCTGCAAACAACAATACAGGAGGATTCTAAACAATGCCCTCTCTCATTAGGGCCACTCCACCATCCACTGCCCTACCTTGTATTTCTTTTATAACCCCATCCATATACAGACTGAACAACCACAGAGACATGACATCCCTGTTTCAATCCAACATCCAGACAGAAAAATTTACTCAGATCACTATCGACACACACTGCAGCTGTAGCCCCCTCATACATACTCTTCACAGCATTCAACAACTTCCCATTTACTCCATATAGTCTTTATATTTTCCACATTTCTTGTCAATCCACTTACATGCTTTCTCCAAATCCATGAAGGCCACATACAACTTCTTTCCTTACTCTGGAAACTTTTCCACCATAGACCTAATGATGAATATCTAACCTACACAACCTCTTCCCATCCTAAAACCTCTCTGTTCTTCTCCAATTAAGTCCTCTGTTATTTCCCTAACTCTGTCGATAAGTATCCTACCATATACTTTGCCTATTACACTAAGAAGACAAATTCCTCTGTGATTACCATACATTTCTTTTTCCTTTTTCCTTTGTACAGGGGAATAATCACACTTGACTTCCAATCCTCTGGGACTCTACCTTCCTCCCAGGCCAATCTGCACATCTACCATATCCATTCCATTACTATCTCTCCCTCATGCTTCATCATTTCATCACACACTCCACCTATTCCTGGGGCTTTCCACATTTTGACTGTTGGAACTAGGCAAACCACACTCACCGGCTGCCCTCACGACGTGAACTGCCAAGGCTCCCGGTTGCATACCACCAGAACCTTCCGATGACGTCATCACTCGTGACTTAGCAGATGTGTGCCTGCGCACACACACTAACACTCTCGTCCTCTCTTCTTAATTTGACAGAAGATTCCAAGGACGAAGCTGGATGGTCTATTTGCGTCTTATACACACTATGTATCCAATACATAGACTTTTGTGTGAGTACCATCAACACCCGATACACACTATGTATCCAATACATACACTTTTGTTTAATTACTATCAAGACCCCGTCTGTGGCCACATACAGATATGTGATGTCTCTTAAAGTATTATAAACTTTCTAGTCTCGGCTGACTGCTGCACGCAGCCGCTCGGTCGAGGCACCTTTCTTGGTGAGACAATCAGCCAGTTGTCGTGATGTATCCACCCAGGATACCTCATCAATCTCCCCCCGCTCCAACATGTCCCGCAACACAGCAATATCAATGCGCAATCTCCTGTCTTCTATGCTCTTACAGGAGTAAAGGGCGTCCACCAGACTCTTGTTGTCGATGAAACACTTTATTTTGATCTTTCCACATCCAGAAACCTCATGCAATATGTTGGAGAGATATACAGCAGTTTCAGCACATTCAAGCAGCGCCAATGCCTCAGCAGATAAGGTAGATTTGACGACCCTCCTGATCTTCCTTGTCTGCCAGAATATAGGACATCTTGCCTCACTAGCATCTCGTAGGAAGATCACAAAACTTCCCTGAGATCCATTGCCTACAAGGTTGGCAAATGAGGCATCCAAAAAGCACTCTATATGACAGTCCTCAATCGGCCCCATTCTTGGAATGTATAGCTTCATGTTGCCAGTCTTCACCCTTAAGATCACCTTATTGAGTCTAAGCAAATCCGCTACGGTAGCTTGGTTGCTATTCACGCTCAACTCACACACATCAAAGGCAATATCTGGCCGAGTGTATGTGGCAGTCCAATTGAGTTGCCCAATTAATGCTCAGTACTCCGTTTTCTCAGACTCAGACAGCTCCCCTGATTTTACTGCTGCACGATGTTTACTCAGCGTGACTGGTTTCAAGGATGAAGCATACTGGAATTGGTCGAGCGATATGCTGCCATCGATGTTGGAGATGACATTGAGACCAACGTATTTTAAGGCTTTTGATTCTGAACTGCCGATGAGGAATATTTGACTCAACCGATTCATCACTTGCTGTTCAAACTCATGTGTACCAGCCCAAAGGAAGTCGTCGACGTAGATGCATACAATGCCTTCGACTTTGCCACCATTGCTCCAAGAGAACAGCGCTGAATCCAGTGATGATACTTTAGCTCCGAGACTCAACAAATGATCTTTTACGCGCAGATACCAGTGCCTAGCAGCATCACAAAGGCCGTAAACAGTTTTCTTTACTCTCCATAACTTACCATTTGCATATTCAGGCGGAGGAAGTAAATGAACAACTCTCTCAATGTAGTTAGCTTGCAGGTAGGCAGCTTTCACGTCCATAGTGTGGAAATCCCACTGGTTGGTGGAGGCCAAAGAAAGTGCCAAGCACACTGCTTCTTTTGAACAAGTAGGCGAGTCTTTTCGGAGATCCACTGTGTCTTCCTCAAATCCTCTGGCAACTAAGCGGGCCTTAACAACAGGCTTTCCATTTTTCAGTTTTTCTGTCACAACCCATCGAACCGTTATGGCACCTTGCCCAACATCATCTACTTCCTCATACACATCATTATTCTGCCAATTTGTAATTTCATTTTCCTTAGCACATAATACGGCCTCAGAGTTGAAAAGAACAAGCATTTCTGTGTCATCATCAATCACTTCCTAATCGCTAAGATCCTTCTCCAAATCTATCCAATCAATGCTGCCATCAGAGTCCCTCTTCAAATTATAGCAGTGTTTATACCTTCCAGTAGCTTTACCTGCCCGACTTATAATCCTTCCAGACACCAACTCTCCACTTTCTGAATGTATTCCCATTATACGTTGACCAACAGAAACTTTGGGAAGCTGATTAATCGGAACAGAAACTGTGGGAGGCTCATCGATTGGGACCACACCATCTTCCGACTCGTCATCTGGTGGATAGTCATTCAACACTTGCGTAGGATCGTCATTAGGCTTCTCCTGGACAACATTTTTCTTCTCATCACTGCTGACATCATTCTTCTCATCACTGCTGACATCACTTTCAACTGTAGTATCTTGCTCTGGCGCTTGCGCTAGACGACATACGTGCACTCGCACGTATACACCGCCGTGTCTCACCAGAATTTGTTTCCCATCTCTGCCTAGTACAATTCCGGGACTGTGCCACTCATGACTGTCATTTCCTTTGTAGAACACTTCATCTCCATTCCGGATGTCGTTTAGATCACTCGAACGTACGTTGTGCCGCAGAGCCCTAGCCAACCGTTCATCTGTTTCGGTCTTTATAAACTCGTCTAGCTAAATGAAGAGCGTTCAAGTTGTCTCTCACAATTTTCGATGGTGATGAAGGTTCCAAGGCTGGAGGATCATTTGCGTACACATTAGGCAGACTAGGGTTTTGACCAAAAACAAGTTGGTTAGGAGAAAAGCCTGAGTAGTTGGTGAGAGCATTTCTTGCCGATACTGCCCATGCCAAGGCCACATCCAATTCACACTGGCTATCAGCCATTATCTTCCTAACAATGTCACCAATGACTGCATTTTGACGCTCACAGACACCGTTACTCCAAGGACTCTCTGCAGACGTTGTCATGATCTTGATATTGAAGGCCTCTCCCAATGCTCGCATTTCCGCATTATTGAATTCACAGCCATTGTCTGTAAGAATTTTTCTAGGTGTGCCAAACACAACAATCCAGCTCCGAAATATTCCTTTGATAATGGTGGGCGCACACTTATCTGCGATTACTATCGCACCTGGTCGCCAAATCAACAAGGACTAAGAAATAATGCCTTCCCCAAGCTTTTAAATCCATGGCTATGGCTTCGTTAAACTTAGACGCCATGGGCAAACTGACTACGGGTCAGGGCTTGGCTTTCTTAAATCTGCAACACACTGTACAAGCATCAGATACAGCCTTGACAGCCTGTTCCAGTTTTGAACTTTTAATTCCCGCATTTGTGATCAGTTTAATTAGTTTTGCCCAAGTTGGGTGTCCAAATTGCCTGTGAAGCTTCAAAGCGTGTTTTTCTACATCACCCCCACGAGTTGCCAACATGATTGTTTCGCAAAATTCACGATCTAGTCATAAGGAAATTGGAAGTAAGTAATGGCCTGAAGATGAGGACTTTAAATCAATGATAGTTCCACAAATTTTGACCTGGTCAGTTCCAAGGTTAATCAACATTTTTGCTTTTTTCATGGAATGTCTACTCAACAGCAATGGAATATTGCAGTCCACAACATCAGTCATGATGGTATCACGCACGTTTCCAATGTAGCAGGGCAGAGTAACACGTTTGAGGGAAGAAACTGTGACACCATCATCAAAAGTAAACGTTGAGGATGATGCTTCTTCTCTTACAGCATCACGTTCATAATCAGTGAGCTCACTTAGATAGCAATTGATCCATTCAACTCCACATACAGTTGTAGAACACCCTGTGTCTAGAAGAGCACATCCCTTAGATTCTTCTACTAGAGTCTGTGACTTACCTCTACTAGCGGCATCATCCACATAGCCCATAAAGAATGACAGATGCACTGTTTCAGAATTCTCTTCTCGACTGCCATCGTTTTCGTATGCATCCGGACAGTCATGTACCCAATGAAATCTAGAATCCCATACGAAACACCTCGGTACCTTTCCGTCAGGCCCAAGTGGGTTCTGCCTCCTGCCGGTGGATGAGCGTTGGAGAATTCTAGCAAATACAGTTGAACATCGGCCACTACCCCGACGTCGATCACGTATTGCACCACCCCGCAACATTCTCCATCCTCGTCGAGTACCTCTAGCATAAAGCGTTTAGTCACCCTCAAATTCATCACTCCAAAATACTGGTTCGTCTTTCACCTCCCGGGCAGACACCGATGCCTCATTCTGCCTTTTTTTTTTTTCTTTTATGCATGGAAGAAGGAACCAAAGGCCACGGGCCTGCATACTGTTCCTTCCAAGAAAAAGCAAAAACAGTACAAAAGAGAGCCAAATTCAAGATCCGTTCAATTCGAGATGCCTGGACACACTGCGTTTGAAAGACTGGAGATCATAGGAAGTAGGAAATACAGACAGAGGAAGACAGTTCCAGAGTTGACCAGTTGCATAAATAAAAGACTGGGAGTAACGGTTAACTCTTGCATTAGAGAGTTGGACAGAAAAGGGATGAGAGT
>JAGKTI010023143.1:0-14940 GCA_018397915.1 Birgus latro
TTAATTCTCTGTTTTGCTCAGTTTGCTGTCATTAATTCTCTGTTTTGGTCAGTTTACTGTCATTAATTCTCTGTTTTACCTGAAATATGTCTGACAACTGTGCTACCTGGGAGGGGGGGGGACCTGTCGCGCGAAAAGACGAAAATTCCTTTTTCCGCTCCCCGAGACATGAGAAATTCCGGCTGAAATAAGATTCGTCTGTGTGGGAGAAAGGACATGATCAGCGCTGGTAATACATGGATATGTAATAAGCATTTTGAACCAAGTGTCTCTGCTAATACCACAAAGGCTGAAAAAGCTTAAAGATGATGCACTTCTGACTCAGCTTATGCCTGTATCGCAGAGTAAGTCCCCCTTTTTTCGGTTACCCTGTGGTATGCCTTTGGACCCTCCAAAGAAACGCTGCCTGTGGCACTTTGGAGCTGCAGATTGGGAGGCCCTCAGGCAGTACTTCTTTGATTTTCCTTTGCATGATTATTGCTTCCATGGCCGGGAGCCATTTGAGTGTGCCTTGCGCATTACGGAGGTTATTCTCTCGGGCATGGAAGCATACATTCCTTTCTCATTTCCTCTGACTAATGCAAGAAAGCCTTGGTTTAATCACGCTTGTTCTAATGCTGTCCGCAACAAGGAGAGGGCCTATAAGAGGTACCGGAGCCAAACCACCCCTGAATCACATTATTTTATATATTTCTGCCCGGAATCGTGCTAAGTCTGTTCTTCGCTCTGCTAAAAATAATTTCATCCGTGCTAAATGTTCTCAACTCTCCAACTCGAATTCTTCTCGCTCCTTCTGGCACCTTGCCAAAAACCTTTCTAACAACTTTACCTCATCATCCTTCCCTCCTCTTTTCTACTCTGATGGCTCTGTAGCTATTTCTTCTACTGATAAAGCAGATCTCTTCGCTCAGACTTTCTCCTCCAATTCTACCTTAGACGATTCCGGTGCTGTTCCTCCATCACTTCCCCCCTCTGACTTCCTCTTGACTGACATTAAAATTTCTTCATCTGATGTATTTTCTGCCATCACTGGCCTCAATACTAACAAGGCATATGGGCCTGATGGGGTCCCTCCTGTTGTCCTCAAAAACTGTGTTTCTGTGCTTACACCCTGCCTAGGTAAACTCTTTCGCCTCTGTCTATCAACTTGCACCTTTCCTTCTTGCTGGAAGTTTGCTCTCATTCAACCAGTCCCAAAGAAGGGTGACAATACCCAACCCTCTAACTATCGTCCAATTGCTTTAACATCCTGTGTCTCAAAAGTTTTCGAGTCAATTCTTAACAGAAAAACTTTAAAGCATCTTCCCTGTCACAACCTTCTTTCTGATCGTCAGTATGGGTTCCGTCAGGGAGGCTCAACTGGCGATCTTCTCACCTACCTTTCAGACTCATGGTCATCCCCCTTTCGGGACTTTGGCGAAAGCTTTGCCATTGCACTTGACATCTCAAAGGCTTTCGATGGAGTCTGGCATAAATCTTTAATTTCCAAACTGCCCTCCTACGGTTTCTATCCTTCTGTCTGTGCCTTCATCTCTAGCTTCCTTTCTCGTCGTTCTATAGCCACTGTTGTAGACGGCCATCGTTCTTCTCCTAGACCTATCAACAGTGGTGTTCCTCAGGGCTCTGCCCTATCACCAACTCTCTTCCTTTTATTCATCAATGACCTTCTAAGCTGTACATCTAACCCTATCCACTCATATGCTGATGATTCCACCCTTCACCTTTCCATTCGGTTTCCGCAACGTCCATCTCAGCAGTTACTTCAACAAAAAAGGGATGAGGCTATGACACACCTAATGTCTTACTTGGCTCATATCTCTGATTGGGTAAAAATAATCTTGTTATTTTTAATGCATCAAAAACTCAGTTCTTACACTTATCAACCCGACAAAATCTTTCTCAGGATTACCCACTAATGTTTAATAATGTCCAGTTCTGTCCTGCATCATCCTTGAACATGCTTAGGGTTTCATTCTCTCGGGATTTGTCTTGGATAGAACATATTACATCTCTTGTGAAATCTGCTTCCAAGAGATTAGGTGTGCTAAGCCGACTCCAAGCTTTCTTTACCCCTGCACAGATGTTGACCTTGTACACGGGTTTTATTCGCCCGTGTATGGAGTTTAACTCTCATGTGTGAGAAGGCTCCCCACATGCAACTCTTCTCAATAGGGTGGAGTCAAAGGCTTTTCGTCTCATTAACTCTCCTCCTCTTACTGATTCCCTTCAACCTTTGTCTCTTTGCCGCACTGTTGCATCTTTATCTCTCTTCTATCGCTACTTCAACGGTCACTGTTCCTCTGAACTGTCTGCTTGCATCCCTCCACCTCTACGACGGGCACGTAGTACCCGTCTAGCAACAAACTCTCATCCCTATTCTGTCCAACTCTCTAATGCAAGAGTTAGCCGTTACTCCAGGTCCTTCATTTATGCAACTGGTCAACTCTGGAACTGTCTTCCTCTGTCTGTATTTCCTACTTCCTATGATCTCCTGTCTTTCAAACGCAGTGTATCCAGGCATCTCGAAATGAACGGATCTTGTATTTGGCTCTCTTTTGTATTGTTTTTGCTTTTTCTTGGACGGAACAGTATGCAGGCCTGTGGCCTTTGGTTCCTTCTTCCTTGCATAAAAAAAAAAAACTAAATCCTTCCAA
Organism: Birgus latro; assembly: GCA_018397915.1. Taxonomy (NCBI): domain Eukaryota; kingdom Metazoa; phylum Arthropoda; class Malacostraca; order Decapoda; family Coenobitidae; genus Birgus; species Birgus latro. Next base: position 2,655 of record JAGKTI010023143.1, read on the forward strand.
TATGACCATACTTTGCATAAAAAGCCTACAAAATTATATTAATGAGCCATATCCAAAAAATAAATCAGTAAGGAAAAGTGTTAGGGAGCTCTCTTAATTGACGAAAATACGAGCCTTGTTTGTATTTTTCGGGTTATTTTATTTTTCTGCTTTTGAAATTCTCATGTTACCATAATAAGTTAAACGAGTTGTTAGTGTTGAAGGAGGTCGTTCGAATTAAACTTAATTGATAATTAATACGATTGAGTTTTTTGCTTTTGGGGTGTAGCATGGAAATGAAAAAGTTGTAACATGACAGTATTGTGATACCAGCTCTGACATATGGAAGTGAAGCTTGGACCCTGTTGGAAGGACAGAAGTCAAGAGTGAGAGCAGTGGAAATGAGTTATTTGAGAGGAGCATGTGGAGTCACATGGAGAGACAGACTAACAAATGAGGAAGTGAAGAAGCGTTGTGGTGTGGTTGAGGACGTGATGGGAAGCGTTAGGAGAAACACATTAAGGTGGTTTGGGCATGTGGAGAGGATGGAGAGTGAAAGACTGACGAGGAGAGTGTATGTGAGTGAGGTGGAGGGGGCGAGAGGGAGGGGGAGGCCGAGGATGAGATGGAGGGATGGAGTGGAGAGGTATATGAGAGAGGGGGGTGTGAGTTGGGAGCGTGGTAGTGAAATGGCAGGGGACAGAGTGACATGGAGGCGATTTGTTTGTGGCCACCCCGTTCGGGATTGAGGCGTCTGGCAATAGATAGATAGATAGTGTAGCTAGTTCGAATTAATTTTAAGAAGGAGTTAAATACGAACTGGGATGGAATGATTGTTTATAGCAATTTAGATTTTTAGCTTTAATTTTGGGTTAGCCTTATGTTTCTAGTTAATACGTTAGAGACAGAGGATGAGATGGTGGGATAAATGGAGAGGTATAATGGAGAGTGGGGTGTGTGAGTTGGGGGAGAGGAGCATAATGGCAGGGGACGAGGCTGAGATGGAGGGATGTAGTGGAGAGCTATATGAGAGTGAGGTGTGAAATGGGGGGGGGGGGCAACGAAATAGCAGGGGATGAGGATGAGGTGGAGGAATGGAGTGGAGGGGTGAGCTGGGGAGAGGGCAGCGAAATGGCAGGGGACGAGGATGAGATGGAGGAGAGGAGTGGCGAGGTATATGAGAGTGGGATGCAGGGTAACGTAGTGGCAGGAGTCAGAGCGGCATGGAGGCGATTTTTCTGCCAATATCTGACTGTGACGTCAGAATCGGTGGCCATTGTAATTTTGTATTATTCCGCCAGCCAGCCCGCCACGTTATAATTATACAGTGAGGCACGCCTAGAATTCACCCACTTATTTGAAGTTTTTTCTTCTCTCCCATCTGGATTTCGTTCAAGGTAGGCCATACGCGTATTATTAAATATGTATAGCCATACTAGAATGCATGAAAAGCATCATTGCTATTACTGAAAGCATTTTAAATGAGAAATTAAAGGTATATCACAGTGTCAACAGTGGATCTTCTAAGTTACAGTAGAGTAGTTTTCGGAAATACGTTAGGCAACGAAATTACAACACAGCCAAGTTTCTCAGTGTTCTTTATTAACAATGCATAATATATTTTGGTGGATCACAGTCGTATTGAGATCTTAATTTGGTTACTGATGCCTTCACTCCATGCAAAATAACCTAGGCTACTTAGTGGTAGCTTGATTTATTCTTTTAATTCTGTGTATTCAATGAAATATCTAGGTAACAAGGATGTCAACCGACAAGTATAAGGCCTAGCCTAGGATAAGAAGAAACATTTATAAGCCCAGCCCAGGCCAAGCAAAAGCATTTATGGGCCTTGTCTAGGCCGGGAAGAAACTTATGGGCCTAGCTCATGCCAAGAAAAATGTGCATTGGCCAAGCCCAGGCCAAGAAAAATGTGTATAGCCCTATCCTAGGCCAAGAAGAAATGTGTGTGGGTCTGCCCTAAGCCAAATGTAACGCCTTTCCCTAAATCTTTTGCCTAAATGATGACAAGAATTGTTAGCTAAATATGAATTTTAGCCAGGCCAGTGTCTGTTTTTTGATACTCATGTTTCCTATAGTTTGAAGGGGGGGACTTAAAAAGAGGGTTGCGCCGGTTAGAGCATAAGTAAAAATGAAAATATGATACAAGAAACCTATTATTTAAATGACAAATATTAGTTCGGTAAAATTGCTGTTGGGCAAGTCTTTAACTAATACCCATTATTTTGTATAAAATTAATATTGTCCCCATTACAGTTAGGTAAAGTTGTTTCATTGTTTTATGATAGAAGCTATTAGATGGATAATAAACTAATCTGACCTTACCTAACAAGGAGAGGAAAAAAAAAACTACCGATGATTGGAACATAGTTATATAGCAATATGCTTATACAGTTATATAGCTATATTTACCTATACCTAGCCTAAAAAAAAAAAAAGGCACATTTTATAATGCATTGGTAGTCAGAAGTTTAACCTGTACAACATTGGTTGATAACTGTACATATAGTGTCTATATTTTCTTATTCCTTTGGTGTACTGTTTCTGCGCTCTTCAGCAATTCAGTTTTTTACCTGTGTGTAGGTTATTTATACCTTATTTTTCAAATTCATGCAGTTTCTTTACACTTGAATATTTTTTCTGTTGAATAAAATCAATCATTTCTTGTCTATTTTCTTTGTATTTTTGCTGTAGACCAATTCTTGTAACAGTGTTTTATTTTGAATATACTTTTTAGTCAGTATAAAATGTTCTTAGTTCTCTGGACTGCTCTTCCTTATCTTCATTGTTCTCCTTAATATGCTGGTTTATTCTTTCTTTTAGTATTGCCGTGAATATTTTATACGCAATTTCTGTTAGAGCTATTGGTCTAAAGTCTCTTATCAGTGGTTTGTTTGTTTTGGGGTTAGGCTACTTAGTTCAAACGTACCTAGTTCAAATACATGGGAGGTTAAGAGACTTAGACGTTTCTTTTAGGGCTCCCATCTATCATCCATTCTTGATTGCGGAAGTCATCTCAAAATCATATACACAGTCTCCAAAACTTCTCTAATACCCGTACAACACCCTACACAAACCTATATTCCCAAATTTCTGTTAGATAACCACCTGTCCAAACCAGCTTTAACCCGCCCAGTCCCGACCCGTTTTTTACCCAGCCTACCCCCAGATCCCGACCGATTTTCGACTTTTTTTTTTTTTTGGCTGAAACCTTCGCTTTTGGTGAGAAACATCGAAAATTCGTGGAGAAATTGCGATCCTGAGGTAAAAAAATGTTGATACAGGTGTCACTCAACCTTACGTTTTCCTTCTTTTCCAGGGTACCTGGCTAAAGAAAATGGACTGTGGAAGGGTTAACTAATTCAAGTCACTTTATATTACATATTTATTTCATTTATTTGGTACAAATTTATGTGTAGTACAAGTCTATATTGGTTTTCACACAATAATATAGGCGTTTATAAGCAGTGTTCACTCACCCAAAACCCCAATCTATGGCACCTTCCTTTATGACATTACCACCTCATCACTTGTTTGTTTCTACCTCTAGCTCCTTTGTTTCTTTGTCCTCCACCTCAGGAATCACTTTCACCGTGAATTTCGTCATTGGAGAGACCGTGGGGCAACATACCTTTACTGGCTAGGTTACTGTTAACAGGTGAATTGCCTAGTGTGGGGGGGAAGCGGGGGTTAGGTGGGTCCAGTCAGTATCCCCGCTTGACAGCAGGTAGAGGAAGGTCTCGCACATATGCCTACCAAAAATCACCCGCGAATGTTGAAAAATGTGCACACAATGGGCCTTGCAATTGTGTGATGTACGATGCACGTCGTTGGGTCTGTCCGCGGAAAAAAGTAGCGACGTGCATCGTACGTCGATGGGACTCGGCAGGTTAAAAGCACCTATTGATGGGGCAGTAACAATTTCTTCAGGAAGGGAATTCCAATGGTTGACAACCCTCACACTAAACGAATTTGCTCTAACCGTTGTTCTCCAGTGTCCTCTCTTTTTGAGCTTACATGTGTTCATCCTGGTGCTACCTTCGCTGTATTCAAAGAACACACTATGATCAATGTTATCTGTCCCTTTTAATATTTTAAAAGTTTCCACTAAATCTCCTCGATGTCTTCTCTGTTCCAGCGTTGTCAGGCCCAGTCGATCACACCGTTCCTCATAGTCCAGGTCCCTGAGCAATGTGTTTTCTGTGAGTCTGGTATTTTTCCTTCTTTAAGATTTTATTGTAACAGTCAGTTAAAGTGTTAATTCATTTCTTACTTTTAAGGATTATTTTATACAACTCTGGCTTCATATTGTACAGACCTGATGCCTTATTATTTTTCATTGTTTTCAACTGAGCAATCACCTCTTCCTTACTAATATCTTTTCTGGCACTGGTGTTATGTTATGCCTTATTTTCAGGGCCATATCTAAATGGTCCCAATTTTCCAGTTTTGTATTGTTTGCTTTGATTTCATCAGTGTATCTTTTTCTTTGCTGTTACAGCAGTTTGGATGTCTGATATATTTTTGTCCAAAATTCATCCCATTCCAGCTACATATCCTTTGTTTGTAAAGTGTTATGCTAACGGCTACTGAGTTTAGTTTGATTTTTTTTTTGAAAATTTTATGCATTATATTGTTTTATGTATAACAAAAACACACGGCTTAATCTAGTGTTTTTTTTTTTTTTATACTTTAAAGTTTTTGTTAAATTATAACTTAGTTTGGTTTGGGGTAAAACTATTTTCTAGGGTTATTGAGCGTATATTTGTAAGGAATTTTTAAGAAAGCTAACAAAGCTATATTGAACCAAAGCAACGTTTATGATACAGATACTGTAGTCTCTACCAAGTTGACAGTTCCTGTTTGACGTATGGTATATGGAATGTTCAGTATGTGTACTGACACTGTCTCCTATAGTTTCAGTTCATTCTTGATAATGTCTGCCCTGTTTCATTGCAGATGCCTTAAATTCGGGAACAGCGTAATTTTTAATGTTTATGATAATAAATAATATTAGTATTAACACTAATAATCACCAATAAATAATAATGACCATACATAAGTAAGCAAATATTAAATGTGTATGTATGAGAGAGAGGCATGGCATAGAGATTTTGCAGCCACCGCCCGTGACGTCATCAGTCTCACCTCCGGGCCTATATATCAACGGCCTTGGATTGATGCATAACATTTTGAGTTCGGGGTAGATCTTCCTATCTATAGCCAGACGCCATAATCCTTTAAGGGTTGGCCGTTTGTCTTTTGAGTTGTTTTACAGGGAGGGACACAGACCTCCACCAACCCACTTATTGACACATAGGGAAAACGTATGGGTTGGGTAGAATACATGGTTACCAACGAGTGTTGTAAATGGTTTCCTGGCTTACAGGAAACCATTAGGCTTGTCACTAGATGTAAAGCCACCTGAAAAGAATAATAATAAAAAGTGACAGGAAAGATGGGAGGAGCAGGAAGAGAGGAGGGCAGACAGAAAAAGAATGTTAAAGGCGAAGGAAGAAGTAGGCAGCACTAGCGAGTGACTATAAGGGGCCATTTTCCCGAGATATGCGGCACCAGTTTCGGGATATTCCCGGTGCAAATGATGTGAGACGCAAGCAAGCTAGAGGTTGCGTGAATTTCCCAGGATTCCCAAATGTCCCGGGATTACATGAATATCCCGGGATGCCAGGAATGTCTCAGTACATATCTCATTCACACTTCGGGATTGCGTGAATCTCTCACCATAAGGGGAACTGCTCAGAGATCAAGATTACATCTCAATAGTAAAGGACTACTTAAAACAGGCAAATGTGAAATAAGTTCTTATTATGGGGAAACAAACCCAAATATTAACCACTACCACGTAACATTCTTAACGTATGACCCATACATTACATACTTTATTTAATATGTCCAATATGAATGTTGTCAAGTGTTGCAGTAAAAATAGTCACGTACAATATTTTGGTTCTGATATCATGATTGTATTGTGTGTGCTTCCAAATAATGGAAGATATTGTTATGTGGCTGACATATGCCAGCAGATAGGTATCAATCCTGTTGCACAACAAACTTACAGCAGTGGTTCACAGACTACCGATATTGGTAAATTAGAAAGTCTAACTATAGTGTACGCCCCCCACTTTACTACATTTTAGGTATGTGTCTTTAGCTAATTAATGGAAGGGTGTGTATGAATGTATTAAAACGATATGTGTACTACTGATTTCATATCGTGACTACGTCAGCATTTTTATTTTACGCTAAAATGAATGAGATGAGCAAGAATGAGAATCCATATCTAAATAGTGAGGTATTCCAGAATGCTGTTAATTATATACAGGACCCAAATATTTTCCAATGAGATATAGGATCCCGGGAAAATCATATTATCCCATTACATTCTAGTCATCACGGGTAATTCCCGGGAAATTCCCGGGATGTGAGCATTACAAATGTATCACCTTTGAATCGGGATATTCCCGGGAATGTATCACAGGGAGCACCGGGATCTCGGGAACCCGGGGTCTCATTTGATGAACCCTAGCGGGTACGGATATGTTAATGGGGGACTGCTTGGGTTGTGGATACCTGTAAATATATCAGATAAAAAAGTACAGCGAGACTCGTAAGAGTATATAGCCAGTGGGGAAAATTGGTTAACTGATCCTGCTGGCATTGCCAAATTTGGGTCTAAATTGGCCATTCTCATAGCATTGGATTCTCTTCCAAGCGGATTTCCTAACGGGACCTGCCATTGCTAAGTTTGATTTAAGCAATGTCACATAGCTAACCAGGTTTTGGTGGCAAAAAAGTGACCTTGGTTCTGGCCTGTATGAGCCCTTGTATTTTAATTTCCTGTCATCAGATGTTTACTATCCTATACTGTAGTTTTAATCTTTATGCAAGGAAGAATGAACAATGAGGAAGTGATGGAGTATTGTGGTGTGGTTGTGGATGTGGTAGAATTCGTTAGGAGAATTACATTGAGATGGTCTTGACAAAGGGAGAGGATGGAGAGTGAAAGACTAACAAGGAGAGTGAGAGGGAGAGGTGGAAGGTTGGAAGATGGAGTGGAGAGTAGGAGGAAAGTTGGGGGGAGGGCAGCGAAATGGCAGGGAACAGGGTGGCATCGAGGTGATGTTTGTGACCACTCCTTACGGGATTGGCTATAGATGACTTCTGAACTAATGTGGCCTAAAATTGCAGTCTCTCCATCGTTAATGTTGGGTTGTAAAACCAGTTAAACACAAGAATGATAGTAACAAAGTGCTGTGGAAAATGCTGTGAAAATTTGTAGTTGTAATATTATCTTTTTCCTCCAGTGACCTACGTGAAATAAGCAGCAAAGTGAAAATCTAGTCCAGGTTAAGATAAAGAATGTAGTTGAACTCAGAAAATGGAATTTCAAGTGAATATAAAAGGGGTTACAAAACTCATATACACCCTGATAAATAGCTAATGTTTAACTGGTGTGTACCCTCTTAAGTAATGTTTTAACTGGTGCATACCCTCTCAAGCAATGTTTTAACTGGTGCGTACCCTCTTAACTCTTTCGCGCATGCATAAGTTTTAATACGTCTCATGGCTCACGAGGCCGCCACGTATTCTTGCCTTACTTTTGCCACCCAGACCTCTCAATATTTTCATGAAACCCACATCATTTTATTCGCCGATGTTTGTTCTAGCTGATAAGTCAAAAATAAATAAGGGAAAAAAAAAGTACATAGGCCGCCATGAATAAACATTTCGGTCCCAACATCGTCATTCGAATGTATTCCGTCATACAGAAAAATGTTATTAGAAGTTTTTATAGAGAGTTTCATTGGCTTTCTAATGAGGTGTGTCCGGTTGTGATGCGATTTATAGTTTTCGAGAAAATAGCCAAAATCTAAAAGCCATTTAAAAAATTTGTTCAGGGAACTATATTGCAAAAGTTTTGTCGCATACCATATATTTTTATTACATAATCTTATGTAGAATTTCATGAGCTTTCTCAGGGGCTCCCCCGATTTTTTTTTATACACATCATAGTTTCCGAGTAAATCACAAAAAACTACAGGGTACTCATGGCCGTGGTGCACTTTCGTCATGCGCACACAATAACTGCCTACGTAACAACAACTTTTCATTAGAGAAATTACATAGTTATGTCCTGTACATATGTAGAATTCACTGATTTTTATCATGGTTCTTACAGGAAATCGATACGTTCAACAGTTTTCGAGTAAATAGACAACAAAGATAGAATACTCTTCCTCGCCCACAAGCAAGATAAAAACGCTCAATTTCCAAGCCTCACAACACCTACATAATTTTGCTCGTTTGGCTTTATTTTTTTTATTTTTTTTACTCAGATTATACACGTGAAATACCATAAGCTTTTTGATAGTACTCTCAGAAACTCAACATGACCAATAATCTTTTTGCTAGGTACTAATACTGAAGCTGAACTTTCTTCCATCTCATATGTGTATATGTAAAAAACAATACTTATTTGTGTAAAATATATAGAAATGTAGAAATTGGTCAATATACAAATCAACAACATATGGATAACTCACTTGTTCCAGAGGTGCTGAGCTGCTAGCAGGGACTTGAAGGATTTGAAGATGAGTTAGGGAGTGTGTGTATGTGTGTGTGTGGCATGTTCTCTCTTCCTTGCACTGCGTTTGCCTAACACATGCGATGCACACAATAGATTTCTCCACGAACATTCGCTGCACAACATACGTATATAATGTCATATATGTGTCGCTGTGGCGTATTTTCTTGTCTGTGATCATTGCGTAACTTTCCGCTGTCAGTCAATCCACACAATATTTCTCGGTGGGCGCTCGCTGCACTATTTTATACGTATATTTCACACTGAACCATATGCAATATACAACACTATCACATGATTCCATCCCAGCCTCCTCTGTTATTCCCTTCCTTACTGTATTGCGTACAAGAGCGCCTGTTCCCTTAGCAACTAATACATGTTTATGTATCTCTGTGGCATAATATAATGCCTGCTATGGTAGATCCATTATTTCACTAATCCACACTAATCCAGGCACTATATGTTTCACAGATACAAGTAATGGCTTCACTATAAGGATAAAATACATCATTTACGGGCAGGTTGAGAGTGGAAACCCCGCTATAACAAACCAGACTCCTGCCTTTAGGCCTAACAGATGATAACGGGCCCCAATGCTTCACAAACAATACATCTATGTTCAGTAGACACAATCACTTCACAGTATAGTAAAAAACACTGTACAGTCACAATACTGTATTTCAATAATGGCTTCAGCTTCAGGTGGGAGGGGGAAAATGGCGGATTTAAAAGACAACGCAACGCGGCACAACCCTGCTGTCTGGCTGCTAGTGGAGCACTGAGATTTTATCACTACCTACAGGCCCATATGAGCCATTGCAGTGTTGCCAAGGTCTTACCTCGGGAGAGACACGTGGCTGCTGGAACGCACCAAAATTTGACACAAATCGACCGAAAACTTATTTTTTTTTTCGCTTTTCACGCGATTTGCGGCCTGTATGCTTCTACACACCACACCACATGGAACACATATCGCAGTTCCGTGCGCGAAAGGGTTAAGTAATGTTAAACTGATGTGTACTCTCTTAAGTAATGTTAAATTATTGCATACCCTCCTAAGTAATGTTTAAATTGGTGCATACCCTCTTAAGTAATGTTAAACTGTTGCATACCCTCTTAAGTAATGTTAAACTGGTAACTGTTGCATACCTTCTTAAGCAATGTTAAACTGGTGCATACCCTCTTAAGTAATGTTAAACTGTTGCGTACCCTCTTAAATAATGTTAAACTGGTGCATACCCTCTTATGTAATGTTAATCTGGTGCATACCCTCTTAAGTAATGTTAAACTGTTGCGTACCCTCTTAAGTAATGTTAAACTGTTGCGTACCTTAACCCGTCCAGTCCCGACCAATTTTTTACCCAACACACTCTCAGAACCTGACTGATTTTCACCCCCCTCCCCCCTCAAACCTCCACTTTTGGTGAGAAACGTCGATAATTCATAGAGAAATCACCCTCCTGAGGTGTACAGGTGTCAGTCAGCCTTACATTTTCCTTCATTCTCATGGCACCTGGCTACAAAGAAAATGAACTATGGAAGTTAACTAATTCAGGCCACTTTAAAGTACGTATTTATTTATTTATTTGGCACAAATTTATATGTAGTACAAGACTATATTGGTTTTCACTCAATTATATAGGCCATAGAAGCATTGTTCAGTCACCAAACACATCCACATATGGCACCTTCCTTTACGACATTACCACCTTATCACTTCTGTTTGTTCCTTGCTCTTGCTTCTTTATTTCTTTGTCCTTCACCTCAGGAATCACTTTCACCATGAATTTCATCATTGGAGAGACCATGGGGCAACATGTCTTTACTGGCCAGGTTACTGCTAACAGGTGAATTGCTGAGTGTGGGAGGGAGGGGGGTCAGATGATGATGATGATGATAAAATTTGTCACACGAATGTGACACGGGCTCAGGGTGGAGAGCCCGTAAGAGTTAGGGCAGGAAAAAAAAAAAAAAGGTAGCTAAAAAAGCTATGGCGAAGAGTGTTGATAATAAGAATGAGATGGTCTAAAGAGACCGGCTGCAGTCAGATTCAGGTGGGGCCAGGCAGTATCCCTGCTTGGCAGCAGGTAGAGGAAGGTCTCCCACATGTTCCTACCAAAAATCACCCGCGGATCTTGAAAAATGTGCAAACGACGGGCCTTTCAATTGACTGATGTACGATGCACGCCGGTGGGTCTGTCCGCGGAAAAAAGTAGCGATGTGCATTGTACGTCGGAGGGACTCGGCGGGTTAAGTAATGTTAAACTGGTGCATACCCTCCTAAGTAATGTTTTGACTGATGCGCACCCTCCTAAGTGATGTTTTAACTGGTGCGTACCCTCCTAAGTAATGTTTTAACTGGTGCATACCCTCTTAAGTATTGTTTAACCCCTAAACCGCTGGTTTGTGGGAGGCGGTCCTGGCACTTCCTGCTGGTGGTAATTCGCGCTCTGACTTACTTTTTAAAAATATGGGCCAAAACTAGGCTGAGTGATATAAATATCACTCAGGCTTCTCCTAAAATTTTTCATATATATTTATATCTTGAAAGGGCCAGCTACTTAAAAAGAAAACAGAGGCACCCAACTGACGGCCCACGGCTCGAGCCATCGCCACTGAGCGTCACGAAAGTGACGGCCCGCGGTTAAGCGGTTAAACAGCTCATATTTACGTAGTGTTACTACATATGCCATTTTCACTGCATATACTGTACTTTAGTAATTAGCTTAGTGTGCTACAATGTATTTTGTATAATTTTAATTTTGTAATATTTAATGCATGTATAATATAAAAAAAAAATCTTATAGTTTAGAGCCAACAAGAATAAAATTGGGTTGAAGGGGTGAATCTTATGCCAAGAACTAATTTTTTCCCTTTTATTTTTGAGATCTAACATGATCAAAGAGGAGATTAGTGCCAGAAGTGAAAGTGAGCCAAAAAAGCCTTATCCAGATATAATGCAAATGAGTTTGAAAAGTTAAACATAAATTAGCAAGAGTATGAGATAGAGAAACTCGAGATAAAGAAGACTGAAGAAAGATAAGGAAGAAAAGGCCAAGAAGAAGCTGTATGAAGAAGACAAACTCAAGAAAGAAAACCAAGACAAGTAAAACTCCAGAAGGAAGAAAATCAACCAGACTGCAACAATAGTAATGCAAGCTGGCTGCAGAAGACATAAGGCTGAAGAAAAGCCAAGGCAGGCATGAAAGAAATTAAAGAAACACAAGACGGCCAAAGAAGGAACTGAAAGAAAAATGCAAGACTCAGGACTAAATACTTTCAGCCTAAGATGTCAAACTGTGGTTCGTGGATTTGAGAAGTTGTTGTTAAGCAAATATTTAGTCACCCCCATAATAAGCAGCTTCTCTGAAGAATGCAGCAAATAGCAGTATACTCCAGAATAGAGAGTTAGAGCAGTATATGGGAGTATAATTAGAGAAATGAATATATTGCAATACAAAGGAACTATTTATCTCATAGCCGTAAATAACCAGAGTATATCCTGGTTGTGTTGGTTGTAAGTTGAGTGGTTGGTTGTAACTTTTAAACAATTTGGTAGTGAAATCAGTGATATTCTACCCTACCCTACCTAAGACCCATACCTGCTGGCCTGGTCAGTTTGGTACTGAAATCAATGATATTCTACCCTACCCTACCTAAGACCCATACCTGCTGGCCTGGTCA
>JAGKTI010023144.1:0-14940 GCA_018397915.1 Birgus latro
GGGTTCTCAGGAGGGAACAAAGCGTCAGAGATGATGATGATATTCTATACCTATGCATATCACAAGACGTTTCACAGTTAATGTATGCAAACCATTCCCCCCCCCCAATACAAGCAAGTATCAAACAATAATCATTAGCATAGCCACTGTACTGTTTCCGTGTAACCCTAATTTCATATATCCAAATTACAGATATGAGACAAAACATATTTGAAGAGGCACGGAGCGGCCATGTGACGTGAAGTGTTTGGGGCTGGGTTTGTCTGCATGGTGTCAGTTGTCTCACATCGATGGACGGTTCACAGCCGCCAAGTATGTCGAGATACTTTAAGAGGAATTTTTGCCGTCACTCCGTGAACGCGATTACCCTTTCCCTGGCCGCATAGTGTTTATGCATGACAAGTGTCCGATCCACACAGCCCGCATCGTCCAGAGATGGTTTGCCGAACAACCTAACCTTGAACTACTGGACTGGCCTTGTATGGGGTGTGATATGAACCCGATTGAGAATATTTGGGGCAACGTGGTGAACACATGGGAGCCAGAACAGGAAAGGACGACACTAGAACTCAGACAGCACGTGGACGGAGTATGGGAAGTGCTTAGGGGAAGGCCTGATCTAGTGTGTAATCATATCTCGTCAATGCAAACTAGATTGCAGGCTGTGATTGATGCACAAGGAGGGTGGAGTTATTATTAAAAGTAGAAATGGTTTACCCAATAAATGTAACATGTCTTTATAGCATAAACTAGTATGGTGCTTGTTAATGATATTCCAGTGTGTTTACCTACTGTTATGCACTTAAGATGCATATATTATATAATAATTTCTTTCTTTAACATATATTTATGGCATTAGGTTAAAGGATGTATGGAATTAAATATGTTTATACTTTGAAACAGAGCTGGTCACATGCATTTTGCTCGGGTCAGGCGAAGAATTGCCTATTATTATTGGAAGCTCACTGATGTGAATACACATCATGCAAATATAGGTGGTTTATTTCCTAACCAATATAATCATACGCTTAGACTAGGTAGAAGGGGGGTCCGTAGTGTAGAGGTTATCGTTCCTGACTCGTGATCGGAGGATTGGAGGTTTAAGTCCAGCTGCTGCAACGCTAGACCTGTGTATTGCGTAATGTCTACCCGGTCTTACCCTAGCAGTGCTACAGAGCCTTTGATGCCTAGCGATTTCACTGATGTGGTGAGAGAAAGGGCAGGTGGATTAAGCATCTCTGATAATTCCAATAACCTGAACATGTGCTTAATGTAAAGATCGATAATACGGTGTGTGTGTGTGTGTGTGAGGAAGCAACCAGTAATATACTAGGGGCTAACACATTCAAAGTATTTATTACCACTGATTATAACGATCTAGTAACTTTACATTTTACTCTGTAGTTGATGGTAAGATTGTGATCCATCATCTGGCAACACATGAAGGGGGGATTACTCTGTGATAAGGTATCTCGTAATGCCATAATTGTGACGTAGTTTGATTTTAACCCATCAACCGTAATAACTGCATTGTATATGGAAAATACTCATACCTATGTATCTTTAGTATAGATACACATGCCGCACAATTAACTGACCATAAAATTACTAATTGGCAATTCCGGGACTCCTGTCAGGGGTACCAACCACCCGACCTCTGCTACACCACAACGCTGTCCCAGGATCATATGTGGGCAACTGTACGTATAGTTTGTGTGTGTGTGTGTGTGTGTAGAACAAACATCAACGAATAGGAGTAAATAGGTTTTGTGGCAAAATAAATATGTTTGGGTGGCGAAAATAAAGCGAGAATACTTTTTTTTTGGTGGGGAGGGGGGAGAAAGCCTATTTGTCATGGAGCAAGAAACATATTGAAACTTACCACGAACAAAAGGATTAATTACCCACTAAACCACCAGGCGCCATAATCTGGTTATATGGTTACCACCCAGCACAGTAAATGGTTTCCTGGTGTACAGGAGACCATTTGGGTTGTCACTCAGTGTAGTGTCACCCGTAGGCAGAAGGAAGAGGAAAGAATGAAGTAAAGAAAGACAAGACGAAGGAAGGAAGGAGGAGAGGAAAGGGCAGACACCTGAGAGCAGCACTACATTGAGTGAGAGTGTGTATTTTAATTGATTGTAATTCTGTTATGGTGTCATGGGGGAGGGGGAAAGTGACTTTGTGTGTGCACTAGTGTCTGAAAAGTTGATGGATTGGTGTACCAGGGTGATGAGTCCACCGCCACCACCGTTGGCCCGGTCTTGTCTGATGGTGGTGAAGTTATGAAATGTCGGTGTTTTTTTGTGTTTTGCTTAGCTTTGTTTCTTGTAAGATGGCAGTGTGTATGTTTTGTTGATTGATGAATTGTGTGAGTTCTTGTTTTTTGGTGTGTATGCCATCTATGTTTATTTCAAGAATGTTATTGTTGTGTGTTCGATGTGTGTTGGGTGCTGCAACCTGGGGGGGAGGTGGGGGTGTGGTTGTAGGGGAAGGGGTAAAAGGTTGTGATAGAGATAATTGTTGGGGTGGATTAAACTGGGGTGGAATGGGAGAGGTTGGAGGATGGAATTGTGTGGAAGGATCGATGACAGACTAAGGAGGCGTGGAGGGAGGTAGAGAGGGGCTGATGGGGGGTTAGTGGGTGGGAGGAAGGAGGATAAGGAGCAGGTCCAGGTGTTTGTGTAATGTTTTCTGGATGCAAGTGTTGTGCAGGTGTAATGGATCTAGTTCTTGCAGGAATTGCATAAATTGAACCCTTTGGCTGTTGACTCGAAGTGATCGGTTTTGAGCATGATGGACATGTATGTGTTTGTTGGTGGGGCCTGGACTGCTCTCAAAGTCGCAGGCTAGAAGTCTTCAAGAAATGACCGCCAGAGAGTTACTTCTCACTGTAGAAAAAGTGTTGTTGTGTGTGTTGGGAGATGTGGTACTTGCCTGGATGACCGAAACCGCTCCCAGGTTTTGAGGGCCCTGGGGGGGGGGGGATTCCAGTGGTTTGGTGGCCCCTATGTTGTCCTCCTCCTCTGCTTCAACAGCCTCTGGGGGATGGACCCACAGTGAAGATGCCATCTCCAGGTCCAGTCAAAGGGGTAAATAATATTGGCATGAGAGGCACTAAGATTGACTGATTGTGCTAGGTTTTCACCACAGATTCATCACAGCATGCCCACCTTCTCCAGGCTGTGGAAATGCACCAGTCCTTTTGAAAATTTAAAAAGGAAAACCATTAATAAACAGCTTTGAATGACACCTTCCTATTGTTACATCGTGAAGAGATAATTTCAAATTTACACATAGTCCTGTTGTCATTAGATAATAATTATTTCATTTTGTTTCATTTTTTAAGGCTCCAACATGCATGCATGCTGGTCACCTAATGGCTGCTCTCCTTGCCGCTCCATCTCCGTCAGCTTCCCTATTTAATCCCTTATCCCAGAGGTCACACTCAGTGACCCGTCCCAGGTCATTTTCGGTCTACCTCTTGCTGCTGTACCCCAGACATTAACATTTCTCACTTTCTGTGCCCATTTATCATACCCCATCCTCTCCACATGCCCAAACCATCTCAGTTTACCCCCCCTCATCACAACACCAATACACTCCAGTCCCATCCTACCTCTCAACTCCTCCATCGCAAACCCTGCCCCCCCAGGCCTTTCATTCAGGGATGCACTGCACATCCACCTAATCATTGTCATTTCTGTACGATTGAGCCTGCGAATATCCTCTTCCTTTACTGCACAGGTCTCACCACCATACAGCATTACACTCCTAGCACATACTGCATACAAAGATCCCTTACCATTGTGGGAGAGTCCTCTCAGTGTCAGGAGAGGCAACAACTCTCTTAACTTCTTCCAACCACTCCTCACTCTAGCCACAGAGCTGCTTCAGCCCCACCTCCAGTGCATAACATGTCTCCCAAATAAAAGAACTCTTCCACACACTCAAGAAACTCACCAGCATGTTCAGTCCTTTCACGCCTGACAATCTCCACATGCTCTCCCTGACACACCGCACACATGAAATCTGCATTATCTCTCAGTCTACCTCTAATACCACTACATCTCTTGTGCACCCACTTATCACAAACCCCGCACAAGATGGAATTACTTCCCACACCTTTGTGGCAAACTGCACATGGCCACTCTGCCACTTTTTCGACAGTACCACCCCCAGCCCTAGATACCGTCACTATTGTTTGCATTTGCCCTTAAGCCCTTGTGCCCCATACCATCTCTCCACTTCCTAAATCTTTCCTTTGCCTCCATTTCTTTCTCTGGAATCAGCACCAAATCATCAGCACACAACATCTCCCACAGTAATAATATTCATATGAACCTTTAAAACATCTGAAAGAAAATTTTGTGGGCTTTTCAGTGGTACCCTTTATAATGTCCTGAGTTGAGTATTAAGGAAAGTATAGCCAAAATTACAAGGCCATCTGTTACGAAAAATGTGATTTTTACTCAAACTTGATGGCCTTTGAGGCAGGCTTTGCTTTCATCTGAGAAGAAAATAGTTGTGATATTTGGCTTTTTCAGGTAAAAAAAAAAAAACATAATTAATGCAGTGGGCTTTAAATTTCACAAAAAATTATATTCTGAACAGGTCTTTCCATCCACCCATCATCCAATCCTATGTCGTCCCACAGAGGAGCGTAGGAGCCCGGGGCAAGGCAATTTGGTCCTGACATTTAAGATGAGAGTGACCAGCCTCACTCTTCCCTGAGTGGCATTACGTGAGCAATAAACCCCAACCACCCCTTGGATATAAACCTTCACTGGCTCAATCCAGTTGGAGTGCAATAATTACCTACTAAACCACCAGGCACCATAATTTGGTTATATGGTTACCACCCAATGCAGTAAATGGTTTCCTGGTGTACAGGAAACCACCTGGCCTGTCACTCAGTGTAGATTCACCCACAGGCAGAAGGATGAGGAAAGAATGAAGGTGTCTAAATATTAACCATTATAGAAGCAACAGGTCTAATGCACTACATCAGTACATAGGTTGAAGCACCCCTCCACCTTCCACTTCCTTGATCTCCCTTTGGCCAGCAGAGACAATAAAGGGGAAAGCACTGAAGTGTGTGTGCCTTATGTGTAGCATGATCAGATAATGATGACCTGTGTACTGAAGTAAGCTGTTTGGCAGGGCCTGACTTTGTAGTAGTTGTAGACCCAAGCTCATCTGAAATGTGCACTCAGTCAACTACTGGCTGAAGTCAGGGAAATGGGTAGGGAGTTGAGGGACATTTGTACAACCAGCCAGTGGAATTGACAGGTTACAGAGTGCCACCCCAAGAAAGAGTCCCTCTGATCTTTTGAACGCAGTGTGTCCAGGCATCTCAAAATTAACAAATCTTGAATTTGACTCTCTTGTATTATTTTTTCTTAGAGCTTAATAGCCATTGGTTCCTTCCTTGCATTAAAAAAGAAAAGCAAAAAAAATATCACAAAACAGTCCTTCATACCTTTTCAGTCCCTATTCTGCCCTGTATTTGCACTGTAATAATTTATTCCTGTCACCATGGCCCTTATTTATTTTAGTCTATTCTTTTTGTAATGCCGTCAGATGCACATGTTAGTCCACCCTTAACCCCTTCAATACATCTTTCTTGAATGAGTAGCAGAGTGGCTAGCAATGCTGGTATGAAGCTGCCAGCCTGTTAGCACAAGAGAGAGAGAGATACACAAGGCAAATTGAGTACCTAGGGGAGTTCAGTTTGGTTACCCAGATGATAGAGTGCCCTTGTATCCCAGGATGGTTTAGGAAATGCTTGTCACAGGCTCAAAGATCTAATTTACAAAGAGGAGCACTGCAGCATAATAATCTGTATATCTATCAGTCTGTCTGTCTGTCTGTCTGTCCATTTATTCTTCTGGCAATCCACCTGTTTATGTACCCAACCATTTTTCAATCCATTATTGCTTCTAGCTTTACAAACAGGTAGGGATCTGTACCCGGTGGCTAAATGTAGGGCTTGGAAGGAAGGGGAAGAACTAGGACAGAAGGAAATAGCTTACCAATAAAATGGTATGGGTTGGGTAGGGGGTTGTGTACCATAATTTTCAAATACCCCTCTATAATATGGAGATGGTGTATCTGGTGAGAAAATAGCATTGGTTGGCTAAAGAATCAAGTCAAACCCCCCTGTACATACCCCTTGAAATGTGGACACCCCAAATTTAGCATTTTACCCTCCCAAAACGCCTCTCGATAGTCTTAAAAATTGAAATCCAACACAGAAGACCAAATAAGTGGCTTTTTATTTACAGGAGACAGTAGGCATAAACAGCAAAACTGTTATTAACAGCAGACATACAGTTCAGAGAGAAAAATTCTTGGATTTAAGTGGCAGAATCGGTAGAGAGATGGCCTGCAGTCCTAATGGACCCAGGTTCGAATTCTGGCTGGGCAGGGAACAGTTTAAGGATTTGAATTTCATAAAAAGCAGACTTTTCTGATCTACCAGATGACCCACCAACATGTCGTAAAAGTACCCCCGCTAATACCAGTACACCAGTCCTGTATGAGACAGCCCTATGGTGTATTCGATATGGATGGTGGGTGTTAGTGCCAAAGTGGTGACATGTGGAGATGTAGGAGGACTACTGGGCCCCAAGGAGGACACTGGAACTTGGGAATAGGCACTGAAGCCTTTGCCCAGGGTCAGACACGTAAATAAAAAAAAAAAGAGGGAGTCCAGTCCACAGTTTGTGTCAAGGTACGTAGCCTGTTTACCCACAGTTAGTTCTGCTGGCTCAGGATTGTGTCCATGGCTTGACTGAAGTCATTCAGGGTCACCTCTTCATTACAGGTAATGTTATTAAGATACAGCTTAAGGCTGGCTGCATACGTGTTCATTGGTAGCTACTTGTGGTCTTTCATCAACCGGAACAGATCACTGGACTTTGGGAGGGAGAGTGACGTGTCCCAAGCACAGCGAACCTCCAGGTAGAGCCGTCCTACCTTGGTGCCCTCATCTGTGTCAGTGGCTGCAACATATTCAGCGGTGGCTGTGTAAAAGGGCCTTCCATTACCTTCAGTGTGGCAAGGTCTTTGTTTCTCTGACAATCTACCGCAACATTAGCAATCTCCTTGTCTTTCGGACCCTGCTTCTTCAGTTCCTTTTGCTTTGTGTTCCATGCCAGCATGATTTCTGGTATCCTTCTTTCCAGATAATGCTGCCACAGTACTGGATCTGACTGGGGGGCACCTAGGGGGGCAAAGAGTCTGACTGGGGGGGGGTATTTGCTGCCCCCCATGCCCCCCCTTTTTGCTGCCACTGCCTGGCAGAAGATACCAAAGACTTCTTGTTGAAGGTTTCTGCTCTCCTGACAAAACTGTGATTTTGTGTCTGTTTCTGTGTGTGAACTAGTCACAGTCTCCATATAGCTTCAGAGTGTTTATGTGTCTGGTGTGGATGGTATAGAGGTTGCAAAACAGCCAGTGTTCCTGAATGAGTTCTGCAAGCAGCTGAGCTTTCCATTCACTCCATACACAATGCTACAGGTGTCCTCCATTCCTAAAAAGATCTGTAACAGTTGAACTTGAGCTGCTGTGGATTGAAGTTTTTTAGGAAACTAATCTGGGGAGGAGAGTTCCAGAGAGAAGCTGAATGGGGTATTTGAGTGGAACATGGAGGGGCAAGGCCCACCAGCACTGATTAGGGAGAATGGATGAGTGTACAGTCAAAGACAAAAGTCGTGTCTTGAAATTTGGTGAAAATATCTGCTGAAAGACCATAGTTTTGGAGCAGTGTGCTTTGTGTTGAACGACTGGTTGGTAGCACTGACTTGAGTTGCCATTTGCTCCAAGTGACCGGCATGTGTATGCCAGCATATAATTTTTTTGTAATGAAACTGATCTACATAATTATTGAATCTTTCTGACTGTTTTTTTAATTTAGTATTTATGAAGCATTTCTCATCTCGTATTTTTTATGACCACATTCGCAACATTACAATAGATCTTCGGAAGTCAGCTCTCCATCTTTATTAACTGTAAATTAGCTAATCAAGGTGATAATTATGATCTGGGACATTATTTAATATTGCTGTAAAACAAAATTCACCATAGAATTCAACACAGGAGAATAGAGACTCTCTGTTGTGATAATTGATTTTTTTTTTCTTTTAGAGTGGCTGGCAAACTGAATCCCACAGACGAGTTCGAACACATAAACCAGACGACCGAAGTCTGCGCCCAACTGTTCGTGTGCTTCATTCTAGGTTCATTTTGTTTCATACGGCATAAGCACTACTTGCGGGTGCTGCTTCCACCGTTGTGATTTTTTCCTGGTCTTGGTGTGGTAAGACAAGGACGGCCTGAACGATGACGGTTCTTCGTTGTGCCTTCCTCCTGAAATCCTACTCCACCTTTCTATGGCTACGCTTCTACCAAATGTTGAGCTTTCTGTTCATGATCAGTTTGCCGTAAATAAAAGATCATGCCACCTCTCATATTGCTATTAGTTGGATGAATACCTTTCCCTACCATGGTATAGTAGGTCTGGTTGACGTTTTGTGGTATGATGTAGGATGAAATGTCAGGTGATCATCGCCATCATTGGCATTTTGTCTCTCATGTGAAGTTCAGACTCAGTACACAGTTCTTGCGAGTCGGTGTTAAGACTTTGGAATTTCTTGGGTTCGTTCATACTGTCATCCCATCAGCAGCAGATATGAAGCTTGAGGAAGTCAGGCTAGCCAACCAGGAACATGTAACTGTGGTAGAGACCAAATGTTTCATGTGCTGCACTTAATCTTCAGACAAAACCGCGACACGACTTTTGTCTTTGACTGTACACACAGTTAAAAATTATCCTTACAGCTTCCCTTTATTACATGTTGAAAAATGGTGAATGACCCATTTCAAAATGTTCTCTAATAACTTTTATTTTGTCTGTTTTCCTGCTATATCACCAACACCTCAAGAAGCATGAGGTTTATGCAGCTTGTGATATTAACCATCATTCAGAATGTGAACATCAGCAATGCTCACTGTGACATTGTCAGTCACCTGTGTAAAGCTGCATTTTTGTTTGTGTGTGCCTAGTGTTGAAGCTGTTAGATCAGACACTTGATGTTATGGAAAGTGTCAGTGAGAACATGGGAAGGGAGAAGGTGAGGATAAAGGAATATTCATTGCCCAGTAGCTGCAGGAGAAACTTTAAAAACAACTCTTGTTGATCAACCACAGTTGTCTGGCTGAGCAGACCCATCAACTGCAGGCAAGTAGCTGCTCTTGCAGGGCCATCCTGCATGGTGAATTGATGTTCCCACGCAGCTAACAGTGCCAGACCACAGCGAGGCACGGAATATTATGGAGGCTTGGTTTCTGGATGGACTCTGGATGTGCGTCCGTCCACCCAGTTGACGGTCACCATAGCAGGCTGCACATCACCCCGTCATCTGGTTGCATCGTCAACAATTTCCTCAGCTACAGGAAACCATTAGGCATGTCACTTAGTCTAGAGCCAGCTGAACTGGAAAAGTAATAAAATGTGACAGAAGGGCAAGGAAGCAGTAGGGAGGACTACATCAGGTGAATGAATGATGGTTGTGAATCTGGAGATTTGATAGAGTTCCATGGGTGATAGTAAAAGTGGACTGTAAGAAATCAGTCCTAATGAATGGATTGTCAGGTTGTGGTGAAATCCTATGAATGGGCAGCTGCTGTACATCTGTGAGTGAATGGAGTGTTAAGTGAGGAATTATCAGTAAGTTTATACAGGCATTCACATGAAGCAGGAATAACAGGGGGGCCAATTGCCACATATTAAGGTTATCTGGTGAGAGAGAAAGACTGGATGTGAGGCTACAAAGATTTTAAAAAACATTTGAGAAAAGAATAGACAGGATTAAGGCTGTCTCCCACCCTCTACACCATCCAGCAAGGGAGGGAGGCAGGAAGAAAGGTAGGGAACTGTTTGTAAAAAGATCAACCATTAGAGTTTTTATAGGAAAGGGAGAAGCTGTGCACTAAATAATCACTAATGTACACCTCTGAAACAAATACACAGTTGCAGAATGTAAGGTGGCTCACCCACATGGCTTTATTTATTTTTTATTTATTTATTTCTGTTTAAAGCCAAGATTGAGGTCATGGTAACATACATTTACAGGAAGTCATGCAGCACCAGTAGATGCCCGTTGACCTATCTGTCTATCTGTATAACTTACCAGACACGTTAATCCCCCAAAAGTGGCCACAGGCAAATCACCTCCACGTCGCTCTGTCGTCTGTCATTTGACTAACCTACCACCAACTCTCCGCTCCTCTGATATCTCTGTCCACTCCATCCCATCATCTTAGCCTTAGTTTCCCTTTCCACCTCACTCACACTCTCCTAGTCAGTCTATTCTCCACATGATTGGACCATCACAGAGTATTTCTTGTAACATTTTCAGTCACATCCACAGTGCTTGTCACCATCATTTGTCATTGTTTTTCCCTATAATTCCACATGCTTCTCCCAGATAACTCTTTTTCACTCTTCCACTTCTCTCACCCTTGACTTGTATCCTTTCACCAGGGATGAGACCAGCATGTTAACCCTACGGAGGAGTCTGGTACAACCCAAGCATGAATAAAAGTACCATAGCAAGAGGTGAAAATCCTGGCACATCAAAGGAGCCAAAACAAAGCAGTTTCATTATAACAGTGCTCAAGCAGGAACACTCTACCTAGATATTTCACAGACACCTACATAAGCCGAAATTGGACACCTCCCTGCAGAAGATCGGAGACACATCATTGCTCCGTACTGCACCTAGCCCCACTACAACAGGCTGGAGTGTAAGCAAGAACACAGTGATGCAGCGTAACTGAGGCTGAGATCTCCATAGGGTGTCACAAGGTAAGGTTAAGCTTCACTTTCGACTCCGAACTTTCTATACCCCTGCACAGTTGTTGACCTTGTACACGGGTTTTATTCGCCCCTGTATGGAGTACAACTCTCATGTATGGTGAGGCTCCCCACATGCAGCTCTTCTCAATAGTTTTCTTTTTTTTTTTTTTTTTTCAAGGAAGAAGCAACCAAAGGCCATGGGCCTGCATACTGTTCCTTCCAAGAAAAAACAAAAACAATACAAAAGAGAGCCAAATTCAAGATCTATTCATTTCGAGATGCCTGGACACACTGTGTTTGAAAGACTGGAGATCATAGGAAGTAGGGAATACAGATAGAGGAAGACAGTTCCAGAGTTGACCAGTTGCATAAATGAAGGACTGAGAGTATAGGTTAACTCTTGCATTAGAGAGTTGGACAGAAAAGGGATGAGAGTTTGTTGCTAGACGGTTGCTACGTGCCCGTCGTAGAGGTGGAGGGATGCAAGCAGACAGTTCAGAGGAACATTGACCATTGAAGTAGCGATAGAAGAGAGATAAAGATGCAACAGTGTGGCGAAGAGACAAAGGTTGAAGGGAATCGGTAAGAGGAGAGTTAATGAGACGAAAAGCCTTTGACCCCACCCTACTGAGAAGAGTCGCATGTGGGGTGCCTCCCCTCACATGAGAGTTGTACTCTATACAGGGGGAAATAAAACCCATGTACAAGGTCAACAACTGTGCAGGGGTAAAGAAAGTTCGGATTCGGCTTAGCACACCCAATCTCTTAAAAGCAGATTTCACAAGAGCTGTAATACATTCTTTCCAAGACAAATCCCGAGAGAATGAAACCCCAAGCATGTTCAAGGTTGATGCAGGACTGAGCTGGACATTATTAAACATTAGTGGGTATTCCTGAGGAAGATTTTGTCGGGTTGATAAGTGTAAGAACTGAGTCTTTGATGCATTAAAAACAAGAAGATTATTTTTACCCCAATCAGAGATACGAGCCAAGTCAGACATTAGGTGTGCCATAGCCTCATCCCATGTTTGTTGAAGTAACTGCTGAAACGAACGTTGTGGAAACTGAATGGAAAGATGAAGGGTGGAATCATCAGCATATGAGTGGATAGGGTTAGATGTACAGCTTAGAAGGTCATTGATGAATAAAAGGAAGAGAGTAGGTGATAGGACAGAACTCTGAGGAACACCACTGTTGTTAGGTCTAGGTGAAGAACGATGGCCGTCTACAACAGCAGCTATAGAATGACCGGAAAGGAAGCTATAGATGAAGGTACAGGGTAAATAACAACAATAACAGCAACTACAACTACTGCTGTTACTACTACTACTGTTGATGATGATGATGATGCAACTACTACAATTATTACAACAACAACTATACAAGAGGATGCCTAGGTGAAAAGCAAATTAAATCGCTTGGGAAAAGATACTAAGAAGAGAGAGAGAGAATGTGATGAGATTGCAGGGCAAGAACAGGAAGGAGATAAGGTATAATTGAGTTGGGGCAAAGTTTGTACTGGAAAGAGTGATGTTTGATATGTGTGTGTGTGTGAGAGAGAGAGAGAGTGTGTGTGGTGCCTTACTGAATGCAAGGAATAAAATAGGCAAATCTCTCTCTCTCTCTCTCTCTCTTTCACAGGCCAGACTAAGATGAACACTTGTTGAAAGTAATAAGTAAACCGCAATGGACTTAAGTAACCATGGATGAAGGCTAAATGGAACTAGAGCTACTACTACTACTAACTCTACTGCTACTACTACTGCTACTCCCTTAGAACTCTCGTTTATTTTATTTTTCATTGATAATACGAATAAGGTTTAATAAGTAGGAAGCTTGGGACTGCAAATTCCGCAACACCTCTCCCTCAGCGATTTATTTAACACCTGACACCTGAATCTACACTTATATACTGTGATTGAAATTATATAAATATTAATATTGCCTAGATTATCCCAGCCTAACCCAGTTTTAATTAAGGCATCGTAATTTAAACGCATTTCACGAATTCCTTAGGGATATCATGACATCAGTGCTTTACACAAATTCCCGTTCACATGTACGATGGAAATATTATTGCCATAGATTTGTCAATATCGAGGGTCTCCGTTGTTTAGTGAAGCAAGCCGAGACGTCGTTTACTCATACTCTTGGCTAAATGTACCCCCATATACCTCGTAGAGCTAGCCAGAAAATATCCTAATGTATATATATTTGTGCATTATGATATATATGTATACACAGAAGCAGCACTGACAGAGAAAGCAAGAATTATAGTGGAGATAAGATGTATTTTGTGTTTCAATATGGCGGCCGTAAAGGCACTCGCTCGCTCCCACCATTTCGTGGCTTTAGTGGCTGAGTCTGACTCTAATTACGGTCTACCCGTTCATTATATAACTAATATATTGCATAAAGAATTACCTACAAAGATTGACTGAATTTTTAGCAATAATTATTGATGTATAGTTAAGCGATTGGCTATATTATTGTCCTCGTCGCCTATATATTGCAAGCCTTGTCGCTGGTGCCGTCGGCGCCATGTTGGCGAGTGAGTATCGCTCGTATTTTTAGACGCGTATCCCTGTTTCTGGTGCCTTTACCGCTGACCTAAGTACTTGTAATAATTCCAGACATTGTGGGGAATATTTTGGTGTGGGTAAATTAGTGTAATATCGTGTGATGTGTCCAGAACGGGGCGATAAAGTTGGCAGGCGGATCTCGGAGAAGGGCGGATGGGTGTGCATAATGTCGCCCGTATATGCGGTGGACGGAGAGGGACGGCGCCAGGCTTTAACGCTGATATATTCCGGAAAAAGATTCCCCCTGGCTGCCCAAACGTGCCACGGTGCCCTGCCTGACCCCTGAATGGAGGATGGTGGACGGCAGCAGGGCAGATTGGCCCGGCAAATGAGGGTAGGTTTGACACGATTTTCCACCATTAATTATTAAGACTAAAATACAAAATACAGCCTTGGAGAGGAAGGGGAGATCTTGGCGGTGATTCTGGGGGGATTGGGGCAGGGTGCTGGGCATTGGGGGTGAATGTTTGGGGGCTTTGGGTCCCTAAAAAATAAAAAAATAAAGATGGAGGTAGTTGGTTAATGCCCGGTGCTGTAAAATGACTGCAATAATATACCCCAAGTCTGTACCCTCCCAGTGGGGCAGTGAATTGGAATAAAAGTTAGGCTGTGTCTGTTTGTTTAATAAATATCCTCCCAATTATTTGTCCATTTGGGGGTAAGTAGTGTCAAAATTACTAAGCAAAAATTTTGGTAATTGTGGTATAAAACATTCCCAGTTACAGGATGAAACAAGATTAATACCCTGCAGATTTTCATGTTCATTAACATTTATCCAGAAAATGAGATAAAATGCTGGTGTATATCACAGTGGTGTCATAAAATGACCTCAAGATCACCTCTTGCATTTTCTGCATTAATTAAGTCCTGGGACACCCTTGTATACTAAAACTCTGCAACATTTCTTTGCATAATGTGAAAGGGGGAAGACAACCTATCATATTCATATCAATATTTCGACATATAGTGTTTCAGCACTTTATATATAAAGTAATACACATATTCACAGCACGTACAGCCTCAAAATGTAAGTTATGTATACATCACAGTTTTTTTTCTATCTCAGGCTTTTAAGGGAGTATTGTTATACAGCTTTCAGTAAAAGACTAAATTTGTTTTTCATTTATTTTCATCAGGTTCAAATAATTAAGGCATAAAGGTATTAAATATGTTTACTGTACAATACCACACATTTGTTCTTGTATTTTTACAGATTATATCTAATATACACTGCTTGTAAATTACAGAAAGTAGTAATAGGCTACAATATGAGGTCTGATTAGTAAGGTCTGTAAAGAGTTGTATATAGTGGACATGTAGAGAAAACAGTGGCTCAGTTACTCAAAACGCCCTTCCCTTTGGCTCATGTCTTTGCCACCATTTTCTGCTATCTAAACCATAAGCCTGATTTTAGTGACAGTGTAGCTATGACAAGTTTGGCATGCTTTGTAAACTGATCAATATAACTGTGCTTCCAAATCCCGAGGACAACTA
>JAGKTI010023145.1:0-14939 GCA_018397915.1 Birgus latro
AATGAGAGAGAGAGAGAGAGAGATAGAGAGATCACTACTACCGTACTCACCGTCTCCACTCCCAGCGTGCAACTGAAGACTGACCGTGATAATGAGTTTCTCTCTCTCTCTCTCTCTCTCTCTCTCTCTCTCTCTCTCTCTCTCTCTCTCTCTCATTAGTTGCTTTTCTTTCTTTTAGCACTACTTTTTCCCTTTCCTATAAAATTTTCCTCTCGGACAATATGGCCCGTCGAAGAACAGTATTGCACCTACCCGAACTGATTTACTCTACTGCCACTACTACTACTACTCTTACTACTTCTACTACTACTACTATTACTGCTACTACTACTACTACTACTGCTACTACTGCTACTGCTAGGAAGGTTCTCTTAAAATGCACAATCTCTTATGTAAGTCGTGGAGAGACAGACAGACGAATGATGAAGGATTATTCGTATTGAGGTGCTAATGTGCTAAATTCCATGTGCGGATGTTTGGCCTTGTGGAGAGGAAGCAGAAGGAGAGACTGTCTAGGAAAGTAAGTGTGAGTGAGGTGGAGGGGAAAAGGAATCGGGAGACTGAAGATTAGAGAGAAAGGACGGAGTGGAGGAGAGACTATCTAGAAGAGTAGGTGTGAGTGAGGTGGAGGGGGTAGGGAAGGGGTAGACTGAGGAATGGAGAGAGTAGAGAATGGAGAGAATGAGAGATCGTCTAGGAGAGTGTCTGTGAGTGAGGTGAAGGGGGTGGGGAAGGAGGAGACTGAGGGTGAGATGGAGGGATGAGGTGGAGGGGTATATGAGAGAGAAGAGGTGGGTATAAGGAGAGAAGGCAGTTTAATGGCGGAGGACTGGGTGAAATGGTGATGATTCATTTATGGCCACCCCTTCCGGGATTGTGAGGTCTGGGGATGGATAGATAGACTGGTAGATATATATAGATACATGCATACATGCACACGTCCATACATACAGATAGGAGGACAGACAGACAGGCAGACAGAAAGACAAACAGATAAGACCTCAATATGACAAACAAACTAAGGCAATCTCTTTCAAAATCTGTTTACTAAAGTATTCGACTGTGGCAATAAATTATTGATGAGTGTGTGTGTGTGTGTGTGTGTGTGTGTGTGTGTGTAGCTAGTTGTATGATGTATGAATGCAGTGTGGGTATCAGGATTTCTGTTGAGTCCTGATGTACTCACCCAACTATTGCAGGTGTGTGTCGTATCAGGTCTTGTCTGCTACTACCTGAGAAAGGGGCACCAACTCAGGTCTTAGGTTGTGCTGTGTTTGCATATATTCTAATATAGACTCAACAGAAATCCTAACACCTACACTGCGCATCCCTACATCATACAACTAGCTACAAACACACACACACACACACACACACCGGTCATACACCCTCTCTGTTTAAGCAAATGTAGGTGTTAGAGAGAGAGAGAGAGAGAGAGAGGGCCTGACCTATTCCATTCATAAGCATTTCTATAAACGCTAATGATCGAAATAATCGCTCTTTGCCTACACATCCTACCACCATCACCATCTAAAACGGTCTGCAGTGATCATCTGGCTTGCATCTGATAAGCTACCATTATTGCAATTACATCACGCTTACTGAAAGGTAAGTTGGATTAGATATCACTCTTTACGGCCGTCATTAAGATACTCTAATGTAAAATTTATTCCCGCTACCTCTTACTCAGGAAGGCAAAAATATGGTTGGGTTTATTTATAAGATACACCACCTTGGAAAGTATTGGAAGAGTATGAACAATGAAAATAAAAAGAGAACGAAAAAGAAAACTGTATCAAGATCTGAACTGCAAGGTCCTACTGGCCTTCATACAAGCATTCAGTAAGGCGAGCGCACGCACACACACACGTAGCACACCCTCCCACACAAACACACACACCTAGCACACCCTCTCTCCTCCCCCCAGCCAGTAATTATTCTCATTAACTTCACCGTATCCTGTTATCATATTTCCAGCTGCTCATCCATCAAGCTATGTATTCTGTTCTAGTCTGTAATCTTTCAAAAGTATATCTTCTGTATTATCTGTATTAAAAGCAAGTACTGTACATTATTTTTAACTCTTGTAAAGTTTGTCATCTACATCTTAAGAAAACCCTGGTATTGTGAGGATGAAGTGTTAATTCATTTCCTTGCTATAATAAGACCTCTCACCAAAAGAACTTACAGCTGTGGAGTAACTGGTGTGTGTGTGTGTGTGTGTGTGTGTGTGTGTGTGTGTGTGTGTGGCAATACCATCCTAACATGCATTAAAGTACTGAACAGTTTTCCATCACCAAAATAACATAGGTCACACTTTCCATAATCCTTCTGATTCACTTGTCCAAAGCATAATCCAGATCCACAGACACCTTTCACTCCATCTTACTTCCTTTCTCCATTGTCTCCCTAACATTCTTAAAACAACCCAGTTCATCACTCTCAAGACATTCTGATGCTTTCCTTACCTTCTCTAATATTGTTATCCAAGATACCTCGCCTGTAGCATTCGGTAGGGTCATCCCACATTCATTTTTTAACTTGCACTGGTCATCTTTACTTCTGTAAAAAGACATTATCACAGACTTTAACCACTCCACAGGTGTACTAATCCAAAACCTTGCATAATTCTCACAAATATTTCGCTTTCCACTACATATTACCTTCTCTGGCTGCATGTACCTCCACACTCACCTCCACATACTTCAATCTCTTTACAGCATTCTCCATTGCTGTCATTGTCATATCCACATGTGCCACATTCTTCTTTTGGACACCACCTGTCATTCTGCTTTGATGTTGATTAGTCTACATGTGGTGACACTGTGCACCCTGCATGGAGCTTAGCAGCTGTGGAATCCATCTGGGAGCCAAACCTATTTCCATGCACTGTTCAGTAGGGAAGGGCCTTAGTTCAACCCTATCAGTTTGCTGTAGGATAGCCCCATAGAAGCAGTTGCTTACCTATGGCTGTCAGGGTTGCTAAGCCAGACAGACTACTTACCAGTTCTTTTCTACTGCTTTCACCCTTTGCACTCTACCCTTATACACTACATTCTACCATGCTATTCCTTCTTACTATACTCTTTTCACTTTAACTTGACCTAAAATTGCCCTGCCTTCTGCCATCAGGGTTCCCTCCCTCCATCTCATTCCACTCATTCATATACCTATTCATCCATCCCTCTTTCTCATCCCTGTCTCCCTCTTTCCCTCCAAACCACACTAAGCTACATAATGCATTTAGAAATCAGCCTAAATAAACTCATTCATCCTTTCAGTCTTCAAAATTTTCACCACCTCAAGGTAATTCTAACAAAACATCTTCCTCTCACCAGCCACCTTCCTTCTGAAAAGGTGGCCATAAATGATTAACTGCCCACTCTCCAGTTCAAACCTCCCCACACTCATAAACCTCTCAACCCCATCCCTCCATGTTATCCCTGGTCTACCTTTTCCCCTCTCCCTCCCTCACCTCTCCATACTCTCCCCCTCCCCATTTCTCACTGCCTCATTCACATACACTCTTCTGCTCAGTCTATCATTTTTCATTCTCTCCACATGGACCAACCTTCTCCAGGTACTTCTGATGCTTTCCACCAAATACATATCAACAGCACAACACTCCTTCACTTCCTTATTTGTGTGTCTGTCTTCCCAGTTACCTAAAACATGGCTTCTACATATTAGGTGAAATAACTGACCAAGACTGTACTCAATTCAGATTTATTGTACAAATTTTCGAATACTGGCAAAAACACATACTGATACTGAACACAAACTGATGGAGAAAAACCTAAATGAAAGTAAATTACTTCATTCAAGACTACTACAAAACAACACTGTCATAGGTAAAAAATACAGTACCATCTAACATAAGAGGTTTTTCTGAATAGGAAAAATTAGGGGGAGTTCAACTGAAGTGAACAACACAAATTATTCTTCTCTACCAAACTAAAACAAAGATTTCAATTACTTTGAGCATATTTCTACTCCCTTGAGCAGTTAAGCATTTGGGCATACAGGTACTTGTGTATGATAAAACAAAACTTCTAAGAGCATGAAAAAACCTTGAGAGCATATGGCATTCAAATCATCATTAACTCCCTGAATATTCCATCAAAAAAACAGTGCTTCTTTCATTTTCAAGTTCAGCTGGTATCTTTAACCTATAAACTGTGGCATACATTCCATAACATATATACAGAAGAGTGCAACATACACTCCGGATGGCATCACTCGGCTCAGGTGCCTATTCAGCTTTGTGGGCCGTCCTACAATAACATCTAAGGGAGGTAACTGTGGTAACCTGGATGATACAGTGACCCTGTATCCAGGAATATTGGGTAAATGACCCATCACAGGCTTAAAAAGACTCATAGTAATAGAGATGAGCAGCACGGATACGTACAGTACCTCGATGTGCCTGCCTAAGCTTTACCCCTGAAACTGGATCATGAAACACTCACACTTACAAGACAAGATGCTGTACTGATCGACAACTTAGCAAGCCCAAATTTTAAAATATGCTTCTCATATTGTTTAAACATCAGAACTGAACTTCACAATGACTAAAGTATGGGAGATTCTGACTTTAATCAACATACCCATTCTTGAACATGTTTCCTTACATATAAGATATAAAACTGTTTTTTTACAACATTAGAAAACCAATAAAAAATATATATATAGCAGGGGCACGGCTACTCTCCCCAGTGCCGCAGTTTATTTGTTAAATATCAAGGAAGAGTAGTACCTTAACATCTACTGTCCTTTACATGATATAAAAATATTCTTATATTGTGACAAAATATGACACACAACTAGACATCATATTCTAACTTCTACTGAGAGATTAGGTGGGTAGTGAACTGGACATAATGTGTAAATAACGATGCATAAACTGTACCTCCTCAATCTGGTATCAAAATTTTCTTTTCATTCTTGCTAATACCTGACAATGTTGCTTAGGTGAGGAGAGACTCTTCATACTGGAGAAAGTAAACACAGCCTTCATTTGATCTCCCACAAAACTGAATAAAATAATTTGGATGTAGCAAGAAAAAATAAAACATATTACTGGATGGAAGAGGTTAAAGAAATCTGATGCTAATTTATCATCACAACATAAAGCAAGAACTGTGGTACAATCATGCAATTACTTAAGGATAACAGTACATTATTACTGAATACACTTTAACCCACTGAGGCTGGTGATGTCTTTCTTATTATTGTCCTCTCCTTATGATTTTATTCTGCTTAGGATAGCCTTTTTGAACTATAAGGTTGGGCAATGTATAGGGTTATATTATGCCTTAATAAACCCTTCAATTTGAGAGCTTTTCTAAGCTGAATAAAATTATCTATCAGAAGGGCAAACTACATTGGACATCACCAGGTTCAAGGGGTTACACAACTCAATGGTTAAATTAACAAGTGCTTATGTTATCACAGGTTAAGACTTCAAAAAGAGAGGGACCAGTAAGTCCTCATTATGTTAGAGATGAATTCCAAAATATCACAACTTTTCCTGACTACTGGTACAGGAAACCCCATTATCCAAATGATCGACGTCCAAATCTTATCCAAATCACCATATTTTGTACTCTCGGTCTTCCAAATGCCCAACAGGGAAAAATACCCTTACATAAGTGTTTTCCAAATTATACAAATCACTTGATATGAAGAAATGCCTAGCCACCCTCCTGACAATCAAAGTCTGTTTAACATCAGATCACTCACCCTAGTGTCACCCGCTAAACAACTCACACCATAGTTTCATACGTTTATACAGTATTGTACTCGGGCCAGGAAGGGTTTGTGTTATTTCTGCTGTAAGTGTTTGTGTTGAGTTTGTTTTCTTGTAGGTACAGTATTGTACTTTCACTTTACATTAAGTTAATCAGCTGACAATTAAAGTTTTGGGGGCTTGTCTGTGTAATGCCACTGACACCTTGATCACGTCAACATTGCCCTCTACACAACTTGTTACATTGCTTTGTATATTTGTACTTGAAATGTGAAGTGTATTATTTCTGCTGTAAGTGTTTAATGAGTGTTGCATTATTTCACTTGCAGGTACAGTGTTGTACTTTCACTTTTCACTAAAGTAATCAGCTAACAATCAAAGTTTAGGAGGTTTGTTTAATGCCACTGCCACACTGCTTATTGTAGAGCCTTCTGCTACACAACCCAAAACATGGTTTCATATGTTTGTACTCAGACCATGAAGTATTACTTCTTTTGCAAGGACTGTGTTGCTGTAAGTGTTTATTGAGAACTGTGAGATTTCTACTGCTTGTACTGTACTGCTGTGTTTATTGAGAACTGTGAGATTTCTATTGCTTGTACTGTACTGCTGTGTATGACTGGATGTGTAAGGAAGGTGGGGGGGGGAAGGTTGACTTGACATTACCCCCACAGAACCCACATTACAACATTATTTGAAAAATCAATACTTGAAAGAACTTTTCCAAACACAACGTTTCCAGATAAAGGAAGATTCCTGTACTAAATATCTTAATTAAAAAAAAAAAAATCCTTATACCAATCTTTATGGGTTTTTAAAACTATTTCATCCCTCTGACACAAGTTATGTATTGATTTGTGAAAAATAAGTCAGCATTCTCCTCCCTTGCAGGATCTCTATAAGGACGCAGGCTCCTATATGGATTCTGTTGACTGGGCAGGATGACTTCTACTTCACTTGCTTTACGTAACACCCCCAAATCTTTCTTTGCCTCTGTGCTATTATAAGAAGTGAAAATCAGTGGAGTGTCCCTGTTCTCAACCATCTTAAGCAGTGATTTTGGCCATGTGTCCTTCTTCTCTCCCTCAAATTCATGAAATCCACAATTAAATGCCACAATAGCATCCGGCTTTGTATAATACGATGTACTAACATAATCGTGGTACAGCATCTTACACATCTCATATACAATTATCCTTCCTTTCATCTGGCAGTCCTCGCAACGCATCATGCCACTGTCATCAAGGCAATGGTTATCAGGGAGAGATTCTCCTAACTCAGTCTCTGAGAACACTTCTGGTCCAATAAACACAGCATGCAATTTCTTAAGTGCAGGTAGTATATGCACTAAATACTCCCATCGAATTATTCCCAACATCTCCTTTGTACTTTCTGCTCCAACTATATGAACAGTGAGCTCTGACACTTGACCAATTTCTTCCTTAGAGGATCCAACTGAAATATTCTGAAGAACATACAGGAGGGAAAGAGGATATGTGAGCCTCTCAGACATCAAGGTAATGAGCACATTTTTCTCAAACAAGTAACTAGTTGACAAGAACTCTAACATAGATTGTAACTTCTCCTTTATTGTTGCAGGCAGAGGTTTATATTCAGCATCAACAACTATTGGAAAAGGTAAGGAGTTCATACCTGATTTATAGTCTAACAAGTCACAACAGATACAAAGAGCATAACTGTTGCACCACTCTGCATGTCTCTTTGCATCCTTTTTTCTATGTGCCTCAGAACAGTAGAAAACAGAATGGCACTTTGAACAATCAGTGATTCTTGTGGGTTCAGCTTCTCCACAAATTTCACATACCCTTGCAAACAAGAAAATTTCGTTCTCAAAGGGCTCCAAGCTCCTGCCCAGCTTTACGCTAGCATGCATCCGAAGCATGTTTTGAAAGTCATGCCAACCTTTCCTGTTGTGAATCCTCTCCCTGGCTGATGTAAATATGTTCTTTCCATCTTGTAAAGAATGAGTCTGGCAGAGTGGTCTGTTGCAAAAGACAAAAAACGTTAACGTGGAAGACTTGATGGCAGTAATTTGGAACAAACTAATCTACTGTGATGCTAAATACAGTACAAACTGTGATACCATAGCTATATCTATTTTGAGTTCATCAGCTGTGGTTTATGTGGTATACTGGGTAGGAGGAGGAAGAAGTGACTAAGGCTCAGCTGGAAGTTACCTTGGTGGACTGCAGGTGAAAGCTGTCCTCCTGCAGTCCACCATATTCTTTTGGGAGGATAGGATAGGAGTTGAAGTGCCACCACATGAAGGTGTCCCATGCCAGCACCAAGGAGATGATGATAATGCTGCATAATGGGGTGCATATATAGTGTATAGGGTCTATAAGCAAAATCATGTTCATTACATTTCACATAAACAGCTTTAAAGGCAAATGTAAGAGCTGTTCTATTAAACGATTTTCATCCTTATAGCAACAGAGGCACAATTTAGTATGGTAGCCTACTCTGGTCACCAAAACACAATTTTATTCAGCTGAGGTATTATCAGCAACGAAAATTCTCCTGCCTCCTCCCTGGGAGAGATTTAGTTGTGAAGGGGTTGATGATGCCTGTCTAATCCCTCCAGTTTGAAAAATCCCTCTCTCTGTCTATAACCAGATACCTTACTATCAGGAGTGGCTATGAATAAATTGCCTCCAGGTTCCTCTGTCCTCTGCCATCAGGCTGCTTTTCCTCCAAGTCACACTCCTCTCATAAGATGAATAAAACTCTCTGTAAACTAGAATAAAGCAGAAAATAACATCAACTGACTGAATGGGTTAAGAACTCACTTGTGTGTTTGCCAGTCCTTCTTTTGACACTTCCTGGAACAGTATAGGACAAGCTGGCATTGGGTACAACGTTTCAGCTGACATGACTCAGTGGGGATCTTTCCACAATACAAACAAATGCCTGGGTGGTAGTGCCGAACCTTCTCTGGTGATGACTCTTCACCATCCATGACTGCACTGCTCTTGACTCAGGCTTGATTATTGGTCACTTACATGTATCAGCAGTATCCTATCTTGGAATCTGAAATAACATGAGATGCAAACAACAATAGTAGGAGGTACACTACTATCCATGCCTGCACTCCTCTTAGCTTAGATTTGATCACTGGTTTGTTCTGTATATCATATTTGTCTAGGATTCTGAAATAACATATTCAAAAGATACACTATTATTCATGACTGCACAGCTCTTATTACAGACTTCATCAATGGTCTGATATATGAATCACAATACTCCATTTTGGACTCTGAAATGACAAACTGAGAAGATACTACAGTAATGATAACAGGTGTAAGTGAAAGATATCTATGGAGAAAAATATGCATAAAAGTATATGCAGCTATGGTTGACATGGAGCCAAGATCTCAAAGAACTGAATGGTATGTGAACAGCTATATGACTGGAATACTTCTGAGAAATTTTCCACTCTTTTTGGCTGTCTTTGTTTCTGGATCCTATCTCCCTCCATCTTTATAAGTGAGAATAATGATTATATTCAGCAACTCTAGTAGTAATCTCCATATCTATTGAACATCTGCCTTACTCAAGCCAAGGCAAGTTCTGTTTAATTGGCAAATGGGTAACAGCTATACCTCTTTTTTTCACTGTTGTATGCCAATCAGATAAGAAAGTTAATTATTTGGCTAACTAGATAAAAGTTAATTAACTTGTCCAGCCCTGCTGGTAACCATATAACCAACACACGGTTTGTCATTATCATCCCAACCTAAATATATACCTAGAAAATAAATAAAGCAGGACTGAAAAACAAAGAGAAAACATTAAAGTAGAACTATCAAACAACAAAGTTAGTGTGCCTTCATATTCCTGTTCTATTTCACAAGCACAATATCTGCATTTTTTTTTTACACATGCACTTCATGTACATCTTAAATGCAGTCAAACTGATAATGACCAAAGGAAATTTCTGTAAACTTACAAGACCTTATGTAGTACTGTAAATATATCTTTCATCTCGTCAATCTTATAACCGAGTACAGCAGGAATATGGAATCCTGAATTATAAGCACATTCCTGTT
The DNA here is from genome assembly GCA_018397915.1 of Birgus latro. NCBI lineage: Eukaryota > Metazoa > Arthropoda > Malacostraca > Decapoda > Coenobitidae > Birgus > Birgus latro. The sequence goes on from JAGKTI010023145.1 coordinate 9,820, forward strand.
CTGTGAAATTTTATTAAAACACATTTAGATAAAATCTGGCACAAAACCACAGCTACTAAACCACCAATACAGTAAAATGAATACTGAATAGGCCCACAATTTGAGACAGAGTATCAAGGTCCTTCATGGCACTGCCCACCTTTCTTCCCTGACCTACTCTGTTATCCACTTCCTTTGTACACTTACCTATCCATCAGTGTATCCAAGCATTACATTATTCCCTTATTTAAGTTTCCCTCCATTTACCAGCACATCACATGAGTTGCTGTTTCCCTTAAACACATCAGTTTATTTCCACCTACAGTTACTTTCAACCCATGATGCTCACCATCATTCACAAACTCTTGAGCCAATCCTGTTTCCATATCATCAGTAACCTATACCATTTTTACATATTTGGTAACTATCTCAAGATATTTTTAACCGTGTATAGAACAAAGATCCTTCTATTTCATTACAAAAACATGTAATCCATACATCTAATGCCATTATTTCTGACTTCAACGCCTTTTCTAATCTTCCTATACTGACTAAATATTTCTGAGGATCATTGTCCCAGTGAGTAACAGTTATAACTTCAAATTCCTTCTTACCACAGCTTAGGCTTTCAATGTTCCAAGGGTCCTTCCACTGCAATCTTAATATCTTGGAATAGTTATCATTCACAATGTGCCATCTAAAATCCTGCACTTTAGAGGGGTAAAGTTGCAGTATTATACTGTGGTTAGTTATGTCTGACTGCAATGGCTTGTACTGATCTTTTAAAACTGTATGAAGCACAGAAGAAAATGGTACACTTTTGAATTCTTTCTTCTTATCGGAGAGTAAGACAGTTGTATCTTGGTATATACGAAACAACCACGTAGCATTATCACAGCACTCAAGGGTCTCAATCTTCCCCTCATGAAGACCCCTCAACATACGTTCCTGATCACTTTTCGGTAAGTGACCCAGTCCTCCAATGTGAGAAGGGTATTCAGGGTGATAAACTGTATTAACTGCATCTTCATTCACCCAAGGAATGTACATAACTCCAAACCCTCTCATGCGGCACATTACTTTATAAACCATGGCAACAGATGGACTTATTCCATAAGGCCAAATTTCCACTAGTGCTGATCCTGGTGGCAGAAATACACCAAGGATAAGTGCTGCTCCATGCACTCCTACCAGCAGGCAGGCTGTTGAAAGTTTGCTAATTATGTAACTGAAGCTGTGCTCTTCCAGGGACAAAACCTTGATACTGTAATCTTGCTTGGTATGTTTCCAAAAGTAATTTCTTATCATCACTGCAAGCTCATTTTCATTTAAGATTTTTCTATTGCTTTTTCTGGATATCACAACAACTGTCTTCACACTAACTATTGGTTGCTGCAATATCAGCTTGTCCTTCATGAAATCTGTGAATTCCCTCAACAGATGACCAGAGAATGAATTTCTTATTTGTGGTCCTTGGGGTTTTCCATATCCATACTGATACCAAACACTTAACTTATTAACACCAAAGTAAGCACTCTCAAAGCAGTACCATGAGTGACTGTCAGATACATCAAGATCAGACAAAAGTGTAATTTTTCCTGACAGTGTTTGGTATAGATGCCAATATAAATTTCTCTCATTTTCATCAGTAAAAACAAGCCTAACTGTATTGATACAACTGTCTACCACACCACAGAGTTCTCTCATTGTGAAATAAATTGGCATTAAGTCATCATGAAAAACATGCTGGAGATTATCAGGCTTGAAACGAGCAACAAACAAACTATCTCCATTAATCACTATACTAGAATAGGATGATGCATACACATAACATGGTAAAACGGTAACACGGAATGGGAAAGCATTATGGTCCAGCACGGATGAGAGGAACAGATTGGTTTGTAAGCTTTTAATATCACTGATGCCATATAAAACAGACTTTGAACCTATGACAAATATAAACTCCTTCATCTGAGGGCTATAATGAAGATTTCTGAAGTGGCATCGAAGTCCTGATTCTGGTGATGAAAGGCACCATACAGACGAAACAAACTTTTCAGATTCCACTTCACTAATCACTGACTTAAGTGATGTCTTTGCTGTATTTTTTTCTTTAGAATCACCTTTTATATAACACAAATGCTGTGAATCAGACTGTGTAGCTTTCCAAAATTCTAAAATATATTTGTTATGAGCCTTAACAGAGGATGAATATTGGTAGCTTTTAACCCCTACATATCCATGTGTTATTTGGGACATAAAATGCACTACACTCCAAATTGCGATGATTGTGCTGATCCCATTCTTGTGTCTGACTACCTGTGTGGCATCCCTGTAATAAGAGGATAACCTTCAATCAGTCCTCAATTAAAGTCTAGGATACACAAGCAAAATGCTTCCTTAACTCTTCAACCAGCTTTTCATTTTCTTTGTGCCACAAACATATCATTCTATAGTCCAGACACCATATCTACTGTGCAAGATATCTAGAACACAGCTGATGACTAACAGAGACCTAGAAAAAGTGATTACATCATATCTTACTGAATGAGGTCTGACAGAAAAACCCACAAAATCTGGCCCTAAGTACAACATAAATCCAGTTATATCAGTGTCACCACATGAAGGTGTACCTCTCTAACACTGTCACTTAGAGTAAACCAATAATTCTGCACAGTATGGCAATCTATAAGCTGGTACAATGTAGTAGGTACAAAGCATCATCATCATCACCTTGCTTCCCACCTCAGGATGGGGTGTGACAACATAATGCATATTCTTCAAACTATGATCTAGGTTAGCTGGTTATAGAAAAAGACGGGAAGCTCTGATACAATTCCTCTGTCCTACGTCACCGTATACAACTCTTTGTACAATTTATAAATCTGAGTAGAGATCAATGGCACCTTCATCAGAGGGAAAATTATTTATAACAGCCAGATATAACAAGATTTCAAGTAATCATTAAAAAAAAAAAAAAAAAATTAAAGGTTTCTTGGCAGAAAAAGGGTTAAAAAAAAAAAAAAGGAAGTGGGGGAAAACACTATATACTGCTTAACAGATTCATTCACAATAAATTTCTGAAACATACCAGGTCACTCTCATTAGCTATGTAAAAACATATTAGATACCAAAGAATCCTGATAAACTTCCTTCAACATTTAAGATACCATGAAAAAAGTGATAATATGATAACAATGAAACAATTCATACCAAAATACAATTAAAGTAAAAAAGAAAATCATCATAGCATCAATACTTACTATTAAAATATCCAGACAAAAAATATTAGTCTATCTACGGTAACTAACTATCTATTGCCAGACACCGTAATCCCATAAGGGGTGGCCATAAACAAATCGCCTCCATGTCGCCCTGTCCTCCGCCATTTCACTGCCCTCCTCCCAGCTCACACACCCCCTCTGTCATATACAGTACCTCTCCACTCCATCCCTCCATCTCATCCTTGGCTTTCCTCTCCCTCTACCCCCCTCCACCTCACTCACATACACTCTCCACATCAGTCTCTCACTCACCATCTTCTCCACTTGGCCAAACCACCTCAGTGTGTTTCTCTAACACATCCACATCTAATTATATTATACTACCATAAAATGGGTTAGTTAATGAGAATGATAAAAAGTACGTACCAAAGTGACATTACGAAATTCACTAGAGGAAATGTGACTTCAGTGTCGGATGCTGTGGGTCTGGGAGAAGAATAACTTCGTTTTTCACAATTCCTGAAATACAAGAGGTTCTCATTAAAAGCTCTTTCCATTAAAAGTACAATAGTTTCATTATTTACCCGCTGAGTATGAGCAACATTCTCCTTTCGGTCCATAGTTGATTCCATCATTATTAGCATGTTCTGTAGTTAGATCACGTCCTTTCCTTATAGTTGCAAGTAGTTTATTATGTTGCTTTAAAGTCTGTAATATGCATTTTTTTTTTTACCCCCATCAAAAACTATAGGCACATCACATTTATTTTACAGTAGTCGTTTTACTTAAATTAATATTTTGCCAGCACACATTTTAGACTTTAAGTGATAGCGGAGTCATTACATGCAGAGGTAGAAGAGAGAAACAAAGAATTAGAGTTCAAGAAAGAGCAAGAAAATGGGAATGGCTATTAAAGGCAATGCTGAAGACAGACCGAAAACTTGCTTAGGTGGAATGGCCTAGAGATTTTATGGGTGGTAGGTTCGTTATTGAGTAGGGGTAGAAATGCCTGGTGAACAATCTGCCAAAACCGCCCCTCACAGAATGCAGCACCGAGAAAAAAGCAAGATTTACGGAAATAAAATGGGTTACAGCATGCAATGGTCGAAGAAACTATTATTAATGCATGAATAAATATTTGATACACTTCACCCTGCATAAAATCAAGTGACTAGGCTTTTTCAGTACTCTGTATGACATGACAATGGTTGCATTATACTTTACAAATGTATTTCCAACCTGCCCTTACAAGGCACGAACACGCTGAAGAATTTGTTGTTGACAAAGATTCCTTGTTTGGTAACATACTTCAAATCAAGATCTCCATAAAATTTATTAAATCTCTTCTTCAACAAAGAAACTTACGACCTACAACACATCATTAGTGGTTCTATATATTCTTAACAAAGGTATAATCGCTGGCTCTTCTTCTCTAGAATTTACCCATTGTAATCAGTACTGTATTATAGTTTCTCGCACGCTATTACCGCGAGGAAATGAAATTCCACATGCGCTCAACGCCGTCATTATGCTGACTCCTTTTAGCTCATTAATGCCCCCACTCAATAGTTATACTGTTTTGGGAGAGACTTTTCGAACTGGAGGGGCTAAATACAGTTTCCATTAACCTCTTCATGACCAGGGATTACTAATAACTGAATGAATCCTTCAGACTGATGGAGTATTTCATTTTTTCTTGCTACTTCTTGATAGACAGACATCTTTTATTCATCTTAAGATTGACTTCTCTCATAGAAATGGTTATTGTAGGCTATATCTAACCCCTCATGGTAGAGAAATCACTCCAAAACTGAATTAAATCTCCAGGAGGCAGAAAAATAATCGCTCTCGGATTGAATTAGTTAAGGAACAAGTCATACGAAGTGCATTCTGGTCATTTAACAAAGCCCTGTTACA
>JAGKTI010023146.1:0-13757 GCA_018397915.1 Birgus latro
CGCACTGAAGCTGTAGTCCCCTGTGCCACTACGATGTCGGCCACTAGTCACGTCAGGCCGGAGGCAGAGCAGGCCACAGTCCACTTCTCTCCCACAGGAGATCCTGCAGCCAGAGAGGACCCTTTCCCCGAGCCGTGGCAAGGCCTCACCTATGGCCTTGGTTCCCTGCAATTCCACCAGTGTGAACAGCAGCCGAGGCAGAGCCCCAGCAGACCCAGCAGCTGACATCGGGCCCTGTCCACTACTCCCCCGGCCCGAGGTTCCCGTGTGACGACCGTGACGGCGACGCCGCCCTCCAGCCATTGCCGTAGTCCAGCCACCCCGGGTTCCAGTACCCTGGGTCTTCAGTCACCCCGGGAGTTGCCCTGAACACCAAGGAGCGACTTACCTGTGGGCGGGTCCTCTCCAAGTCTCTCCCAGACTCAACTTCAGGCCCGTCTCCTGGCTCTCTTCGGACCGAGCCCTTCGCCCCACGACTACGTGTGGGGCCCCGCCCAGGGCGCGTCACTGCCTTTCCTCCTGACGGAGGAATCAACCTGCGGACCACCAGTGATGGTGAAATGAGTGGACTTTACCTGTGTGTGTGTGCCTTCTAGGCCCAGATATTTGTGTATGTTAGTTTACACCATGCGAGTGATTCCTTATATTATATTCTAGTGATAAAGTGACCAGGACCCCAAAGTGTAAGATTGGACGAGCCCAATAGTAACTCTGGCCTAATTTATATCCCGAGTGGACTCCCGTGCATCCCCCAGCAAGCAAAACACCATACTGACTAACAGAACAATAATATTATATCGATCGTACCATTCCCTTGTTTATTAAAACTCTCCCTCCCTAGTGCACAGGCACGTAAGTGAAACACCACAGTGACTAACAGAAGGAAAAGATATTATTCCAGTCGTGCCTCCCCTTGTGTGTTAAACCTCCACCCGCCCCAGCATCCTGGCACATTAGTTATGGTATGTCTAGCCATCTCCAAATGACTCGCTAGAATACTGCAGTCCCCCCTTCAGTGATCGCTGCGCGGCAGGCTCCATTCGAGATAGACTTTCGGCCAGGTGAGTGTCTATTGACACAGGTGTTAACGTAATTCGTGCATCAGTGCCGTCCAGTGCTATACGAGATTGGGAAATTGTAGTAACTCCATTCCTGTGTCCTGAATCATAAGTGTATTTTATGTGCCATAAGTGTGGGTGAAAATTACCATATTTTCCCTAAGCCGGTATAGAGGCAGATTTCCAGTCAAGTAAAACCTTGTATTAACCCATCCCCGGCCAACCCAGCATCTAGTGTATTTATTGATGCATTATTGTTTCTGGAGAGATATTTGTAATACATGTGTGTAACAATGACTGCCTTGTTTTTGTGTCCAGTCCTTTCCTTAGAATTGCCGACCCGGTCTAGAATAGGAACCCGTTGTAGCCTGATATTTGAGGGACGAGAAACCAACACACAAATACGTAGCATAACGCGGCTTATGTAGAAAAGCCGAATATCATATCTACATCAAAATGCCCGTAGAAATAACGGGATATCTTCCGTAAAATTACGGATATTCCGCTACACTGTCCGTAAAAAATACGGAGGATTACCTGTATTATATATATGTAGCGTCCATTCTCCGTTGAAGATAAGGATGAACGTACTTTACGTTTACATCATATTTTCCGTTAAAATATACGGAAAATTTCCAATAAAAAAAAGCGTTTTTTTCTAACAGTGTGGACGCAACTTCGTCTGACCATTTACCATGATAATATCTATAAAAAATGCAAGGGGGGCAACATTCCTTCTCACTTGTAGGGGAGGTAAATTATTTGTAATAGCAGAGTTATTAAGAATTCCAACAGCTTTGTTCTGAATTTTGAGAGGTTGTTTTAATGCAACCACTCCACATCCATTCCACAGGGGTGAGCAATATTCAAGCTGAGAGCGCACATGACTAAATTATAGCTATCTGGTCGTCAGTGAAGAAGTTACGGATTCTGTACAATAATCCAAGTTTCTTTGAGGCAGTTTTAGCAAGTGATCTGACATGAGAGGTCCAGCTGAGGGCACTGTTAAGTGAGATGCCGAGAATTTCAATACTTTTGGAGATTAGAATATTAGTAACATTGAATGTAATATACGAATCAGGCAGTATCTGTCTATTAGTAAACTGTACATATTTCGTTTTACTAGCATTAAATGAGACAAGGTTGTTTTGTCCCCATTCATTGATCATAGATAACTCTCGATTTATGGAGATGGCTGTACTAAGTTGAGAATTATAGATATCAGACTTTGAAAATGGGTGTCTGAGTGTGAATGAACTATGAAGTGTTGAGTCATCTGCATATGAGTGGATGGGATTGTGGGTTCATTAATATGAACCAGGAATAGCGTTGGCGCCAGAACTGATCCCTGTGGCACACCGGTGTTAATTGAGTGGAAATTGGAATATACATCGTCTACTTTTATTTTTCTCTCGCTGAGATATGAGGCAAGCAGAGGAACAAAAGACGTTAGTCCATAGCAAGTGAGTTTGAACAGCAGGGAACGGTGCCATACTCTGTCGAAAGCTTTACAAATATCAAGGGCTACTGCATGAGTTTCTCCGTATAGGTCATTTGATTGATGGATGGTATGAGTCAGAAGATATTTAAAGAAGAAACCTGTGCAGCCAGTGAGGTGGTGTGTGGGGTGAAGAAAAGACGAAAGGGGGTGCAGGGAACAGCATGGTGGATTGAAGAGGCCAGAGAGGCTGTGGCACAAAACAAGAAAGCATATAGTGAGTGGATGAGAAATGGGCGTGGATGAAGTTGAAAGACGGAAGAGAGAGTTCTATGTAGAGCAGAAGAGAGAGGTGAAAAGATTAGTAAGAAGAGAGTGGATGAGGAATTTGGAAGGAATTTGAGTGTGAAGTGGAGGGAATGTAAGAAAATGTTCTGGAAAGAGGTAAAGATAATTAGACAAGGTGGCAATGAAGTTATAGTTGGGGAGCGAAAGGAAAAACTGGTAGATTACCAGTGGAGAAATGAGAGAGGAAATTGAGCAGGTAGAGAGAACACTTTAGGAATTGTTGAACATTGAGAATCAACGTAATGCAAGTTTAAGTTGCTGGGGAATGGCTGGGAGACAGAGATGTGAGATGAGAGGAAGAAATTGGTTGGATGGAAGTTGTGGAAGCAATGAAGAAAGTTAAAATGGAGAAGCCCCAGGAATTGATGGAGTATGTGGTGAAATGCTGAAGCATGGGGGAGAGATAGTGGTAGAATGGATGTGGAAGATGTGCAGATTGGGCTGGGAGGAAAGTAGAGTCCCGTAGGATTGGAAGTCAGGTATAATTATTCCCCTGTACAAAGGAAAAGGGGAAAAGAAGTGTGTTGTAACAATAGGGGCATTTGTCTGCTTAGTGTAAAAGGAAAGTATATGGCTGGATACTTATTGACAGAGTTAGGGGAATAACAGAGGAATTAGGAGAAGAACAGGGAGGCTTTAGGAAGGGAAGAGGTTGTGTAGACCAGATATTCATTCTTAGATCTTTAGTGGAAAAGTTTCTAGAGAAGAGAAAGAAGTTGTATGCGGTCTTCACGAATTTGGAAAAAGCATATGACAGAGTGGATAGAGAAGGATTGTGGAAAGTATTATGAATATATGGTGTAGATGGGAAGTTCGTGAATGCCGTGAAGAGTATTTATGAGGGTGCTAAGGCGGTAGTGCGTGTGCATAGTGAACTGAGTGATTTTTTTTATTTAAAGGTTGGATTGAAACAAGGATGTGTCATGTCTCCATGATTGTTCAATCTGTATATGGATGGGGTTATAAAAGAAATACAAGGTAGGGCATTGGATGTTGGAACGGCCCTATTGAGAGAGATTAGTGCTTGGAAACTCCGTTTACTGTTGTTTGCAGATGATACTGTGTTGTTAAGTGAAGAAGGGGAGCTGCAAGGCTTGGTGGATGAGTTTGGGAGAGTATGTAAGAAACAGAATCTAAAGGTGAATGTAGGGAAGAGTAAAGATATGGTCTTCGAGAGAGTTAATGCACAGTGAGGCTGGATGAGGAGGAAATGGAAAATGTAAGTGCGTCTAAGTACTTGGGTAATGTGATGAGTAAGGATGGAAGATTAGAGGGTGAAGTGCTTGAAAGGGTACAACGAGGAAGAAAGGTTGCTGGTTCCTTGAAAGCAGTGATAAGAAACAGGGAAATGAGCATGGAAGTCAAAACGTTACTACGTGACAGTATTGTTACGTCCCAGTCCCCACACGCCACAGGCTCCAACAGCAGTAGTTCAGAATAGGAAGGACGTTGCCCAGTGAGTCGTTCTTCCTATGGTCAGCCTTTAGGTGTACAGCACACAAGATTAGCTGAGGCGAAAATAAACACTGGCTTCGTAAAGTTCACTGTATTTTCCAAATAACTCCACTTAATGCTTGCTAACTTCACTTCACTTTTCCCACCAGTACTGGAGCTATAAAAACTTTAATGACTGCAGTTGCACTTAATGCTTGACAACACTGCACACTTAATGCTTGAAAACACTTCACTGTTACTACACTTCACTGTTTTCACAATTACCGAAATTACACAAACTTCAATAACACTTCACTGCTTTCACAGGTACCGAAAATATACAAACTTCAATGACACTGCACCAGCTAAACTTCACTCAAACTGACCGAGGCCCAACTAAACCCTAAAACTGCTAGTGTCTCATCCCCTTCCTTATATAACCTTGCATTATTCAGGAAACTTCTAGCACGAACTCGACGGTGCGACAGTCAACAGTTGCCAACTAAGAGACAACCAAAGTGCGCGAGTCTTCTTACATTACATAACACTCTAAATCAATTACAAAACGTAAATTACATAGTTTAACGACCAATCACGTAAATAAAACATTATAGAGAAAAAGAGCATAAAAATTAATTCATAACTTACGAAATAACTACGCTTACTAACAGCAGACAAACTGGCAACTCTGACTCGTACCGAAACCAGCCTACTGTGAACAAACAGGAAACACCAAGAAGGTTCTCGAACACCTAACTGGCAAAACCCACTTCGTCACACTATCCCCTCCCTAATTCTTTGTCATCCCGACAAAACTACACAGTATATACAAACATAATTAATCCTAATGAAATATCTAACTATACACAAAATAATTCTTTAACTTATCAGGTCTTCTTCTGTGTCGCTTCCGACGACGTCCTTGCTCCTCCACACAGTCCACTTCTCAGGGGAAGTCTTGGTCCTCTTCCTGATTCACTTCTTCCCTTGGAACACTGTCACCATCCTCTTGCACTGCAGCTCCGTGGTCCTCCTCAGCATCCTCGGCTGCGGGAGAGAATGATCCCTCAGAGACGCCCCAGTTGTACTGTCCTGCCTCATGGTACTGCCACAGACGATTCACGTGTACCACCTTTGGGCGAGACTTCCTGCCTCCCCAAATCCGATACGTTACGTCTGACAGGCGGTCCAGCACAGTGTAAGGCCCGTCCCATGGGCTCTGCAGCTTCGGTGACTGTCCCTTCTTTCGCTGAGGATTGTATAACCAAACTTGATCGCCATCCTTGAAGCTCGCCTCTCTTGCCTTGGTATCATACTTGCACTTCATCACCTGTCCTGAAAACTTGAGGGCTCCTCGCACTTGATGATGTACCTCAGCCAGTCTTTCTTGAAGGTGCTTTGCATAGCTGGTGGTGTCTGTAGGCAGCTCTTTACCAGGTGATCTTCCCATTAACAGGTCAACGGATAAGCGTAACTCGTGGCCCAACATCAGTTTTGCAGGGGTGTAGCCAGTAGACTCATGGGATGCAGAACGATATGCCATCAACAACGCAGGTAATTTCTGGTCCCATTCTGTTTGTCCATCTATGCAGTACTTGGCCAGTTCTTGTCCTAGGTTCCACTTGAATTTCTCCACCATCCCATCTGACTGTGGTCTTTGTGGGGTCGTCCTGGTCTTCCTGATCCCCAATAACTGGCAGCACTCACGGAACACAGCAGACTCAAAGTTTCTACCCTGGTCTGATTGTAGCTCTTGTGGCATCCCAAAACGACAGAAGAACTGGTCAACCAACACCTGAGCAACAGTCGCAGCCTCTTGATCAGGGATGGCATAGGCTTCTGGCCGCTTTGTGAAGTAGTCCATCGCGACACATATATATCGGTTTCCTCTTTCCGTGAATGGCAAAGGTCCAGCAATGTCCACTGCAACTCTTTCCATCGGTGCACCCACTTGGTACAGATGAAGAGAGCCGCACCCACGTTTCTTGGGTCCCTTCTTGGCACAGCACACATCACAGGCCCGACACCACTCTTCAACATCCTGACGCATGCCAATCCACCTTCCGATGTCTCGGCTCCTCACAATACCAGCAACTTCCTCTGATCTTCTGTTTCCTCTTCCACTTGTTGCAATCCACCTTCCGATGTCCCGGCTCCCTACAATACCAGCAACTTCCTTGGAATCTTTCCGCTTCCCGAGCCTGCCCACTTTGTGCCCCGGATCCCGCACTATGACTCGTGTGAAATGGCGATGTACTGGACCTGACGTAGGACTCAAATTCCAGAGCCCTGGCAAATGCCTCTTGCATGCCTCTTGGTTGCACCTGCCTCACTTGCACTATCAACTCTGCACTGTCAAGAGCATCAATGAACTGGTCCCTAAGAAGAACAGCCAACAGGCCAGGTGCAGCTCCAAGCACGCCTCACATGCCACACTCTCCAAGTCCTAAGCAAGCCACTGCAGGGACTCTCCCTGAGCCCGCACATGGCTCCGGAACCCCACCCTGCAAACCTTAGTCCGACACATGGTTCCGTTTCTGCACTCCAACACTTCTACCAGGGGTTGACAAGTGCCCCCCTCCATCACTGACATCTGGCCCAGAATCTCCACTGCAGCACCCTTAAGGCTACTAGCAGGCTGCACTGCCCTCTGCCCATCATCCCAACCACTCAGGCTGTGCACGGCAGGTTTCCCAAGACACTCCACCATCAAATTCCTGAGGCTTCTTTTCAATTAGACCCCCATTACAGCCACGCACCTCACTAGTTCGGGGTCCAGAAACCGGAGCATCGCAAATATGGCCAGGACTCAAAACCTCTGCACTCTGATTACTCAACCCTGCAATGCCACCTCTAGATGCCTGTGATCCAACAAAACTCACCATACAATGTCCACTCCCTTCACATGCTCCCTGTACACTAACCTGAGGCTCAGCAGTGCAATATTTCTCTACAGCCTCAATCCTCTCACCAATCATCTTCACATGGTCAACCACGTGCTTCAGCTGGGCATCCACTTGCTGTCCACACTCCATCACCATTCCCTCACGAATCTTCGGCTGGCTGTTCACACACTGGCTGCACTCCATCACCATTTCCTCACAAATCTTCAACTGGCCGTCCACATGCTGGCTGCACTCTGTCACCATTTCCTCACCAACTGACTTCAAATGGTCGTCCACATACTGCTTGCACTCAGTCACACCATTGCTCACCTCATACTTCTGCTGCTCTAGCTTGGCTCTGCTTCCTCCTTAAGCTGTTGCTGTTTTTCCTTCATTTCCCCTATGGGAGCATCTAGCTGTCCTTGCATCTTCGGTTGTAGTTCCCTCTGTTGCTCCTCTGATGCCTCTTGAAGTTGCTCATATCGTTCTTTTTGTTCTTCACGTTGTGCCTCCAGTTATTCACTCTATGGCTTCAAAGTACACTTTGTGCCTGAAATAGTTCTCTGATTTCGTTCTTGTGTGCCTGAAATTGTTCTTTCATTTCTTTCCTGAGCTCTTTCTGTTCTTCACGTTGCGCCTCTAGTTGTTCACTCTGTGTCTTGATTTCGTTCCTGAGCTCTTTCGTTTGTGCCTGCATTAGTTTCACAATCGTCGCCAGGGAAATTTCCTCCTCCTGCCCAGCTCGAGACCTTGTTTGCACACCTCCTGCTTCCATGACTCACTGCAGCCCTGAAATTTATCCAAACTCCTGACACCAGTGTTACGTCCCAGTCCCCACACTGCCACAGGCTCCAACAGCAGTAGTTCAGTATAGGAAGGACGTTGCCCAGTGAGTCGTTCTTCCTATGGTCAGCCTTTAGGTGTACAGCACACAAGATTAGCTGAGGCGAAAATAAACACTGGCTTTGTAAAGTTCATTGTCTTTATTTTCCGAATAACTCCACTTAATGCCTGCTGACTTTACTTCACTTTTCCCACCAGTACTGGAGCTATAAAAACTTTAATAACTGCAGTTGTACTTAATACTTGACAACACTTCACACTTAATGCTTGACGACACTTCACTGTTACTACACTTCACAGTTTTCACAATTACCGAAATTACACAAACGTCAATAACACTTCACTGCTTTCACAGGTACCGAAAATATACAAACTTCACTGACACTGCACCAGCTAAACTTCACTCAAACTGACCGAGGCCCAACTAAACTCTAAAACTGCTAGTGTGATGATGATGATGATGATGATGATGAGATTCGCCACACGGGTGTGGCACGGGCTCAGATGATGATGATGATGATGAGATTCGCCACACAGGTAGTGTCTCATCACCTTCCTTATATAACTTTGATTATTCAGGAAACTTCTAGCACGAACTCGACGGTGCGACAGTTAACAGTTGCCAACTAAGAGACAACCAAAATACGCCAGTCTTCTTACATTACATATCACTCTAAATCAATTACCAAACTTAAATTACGTAGTTTAACGACCAGTCACGTAGATAAAGCATTATAGAGAAAAAGAGCATAAAAATTAATGCATAACACGAAATAACTACGCTTACTAACAGCAGACAAACTGGCAACTCTGAATCGTACCGAAACCAGCCTACCGTAAACAGAAAACACCGAAAAGGTTCTCGAACACCTGACTGGCAAAACCCACTTCGTAACAGTATTGTGATACAAACCCTAACGTATGGAAGAGAAGCTTGGACCTTACTGGAGGGACAGAAGTCAAGAGTGAGAGCAGTGGAAATGAATTATTTGAGAGGAGCATGTGGAGTCACATAGAGAGAGAGACTAACAAATGAGGAAGTGAAGGAGCGTTAGGAGAAACACACTGAAGTGGTTTGGCCATGTGGAAAGGATGGGGAGTGAGAGACTGACGAGAAGAGTGTATGTGAGGTGGAGGGGGAGAAGGAGGGAGAGGCCAAGGATGAGGTGGAGGAGTGGAGAAGTACTGTATATGAGAGAGGGGTGTGTGAGCTGGAAGCAGGGCAGTGAAATGGAGGGGGACTGGGCGACATGGAGACAGTTCGTTTGTGGCCACCTATTCCGAGATTAAGCTTATAAGACAGACGTTGGGTCTGGCACACCCAGGCCACTTTTGATCATGTGATCACTCGATATGTATGGGTGGAAGCTGGCTGTCCCCCCTAGTACCCTCCTCCCTTGTAATGCTTTCTTAGGGGAAGGTCACTTCAGTCTGCTCTCTCCAAGCAATTTTGGGAAATGCATATTTTGGGTCTGACACACCCATTGTTTGTATTAACCAATCTTTTCTTTAGCGTAGGTTATCTCATTGATTATACACACAGTAAATATGGAAAAGACACATGGCAAGGTTGTGCCTTCCCCAGGTGATGGTCCAAGGACCTGGGAGGGAGAAGACTAGCTTTCATTTTACAAGTTTAACATGTATTAATCTGAAATAAATGCCATTTTTCGTTTTTTTTTTAAGTCATCCTTGAAGTGTTAAGATTTCTTTTAATTATGCTATTAGTTATCCCTGAAGTGTTAAGATTTCTTTTGATTATGCTATTTGGGTGATGAAAATAACGTAGAAGGATTATATTTTCCCAGTATATTTTTGGATTTAATATATTTTGATTATATATGTGGTTTTTCATTTATCAAAAAATGGGTTTGTCACACACGACGTTTGTGGTAAGGGGAGAACACAGGACGTTTGCGTTCCAGGGTTAAGGCGTCTGGCAATAGATAGACAGATTATCATTATCATCATCATTATCACTGATCTTAGGGAGACTGAATCAATCACTATCATTATTTAATTTACCTCATAATTATCATTCAATAATTCTTTCCAAAGCTGTTTCGCTCCTTCAAGGCGATGACGTAAATTTGCAGCTTCTTCCTTCTCTTTCTAGTACTATTTATCATAGGAAGGACGTCTAGTGAAAAAGGAGATAAATGAGGGATAAGTATAACCTTCTGCAATTCGAAAAAGTCTACGCGAAGCTGACTATATCAAGAGACAAAGAATGTGTGATGAAAAAAAATGACACCGGTGTGACGTGTTTACATTATTTGGTAGTAAGAAGAAAGAGAGGAAGGAAGAAACACGTGGAAAAAAATGAAAGAAAAAGACGTGAAAAAGAAAGAATGACATGGATAGAGAATGAATGAATGACGTGAAAAAGAATGAAAGAAAAAAAAGACGTGGAAAAGAAAGAAAAAACGAAAAAAAGAAAGACATGAATAAGGATACATAGAAAGACGTGAAAAAAGTGAAAGAAAAAAAGACGAGAAAAAGAAAGACGTTACAGAGAGAGAGAGAGAGAGAGAGAGAGAGAGAGAGAGAGAGAGAGAGAGAGAGAAAGTCACTGGGCTGATCTAAACACAAGACATACTGCTTCAAAATGATTCACTGGCAATAGGCCTAGGTTTGATTTATGTTTATTCAAAGTCTCGCGGGAGTGACTCAACTTGTTCAGTTCCATAATTAGGGATATATTAATATTACTGTTATCATCAGTATATAGTTGTGATTGGTGAGTGTTTTAACCTTTTCAGTTCGCTGACGTCTTCTTTCACCTTCTAACTTATATATGACTGTTTTATTCAGCATAGGAAAGACCTCTTGTATTCTACATTTAACCCCTTTATTTTCGAAAATCTCTTCTTGGTGGATCTGAATATACCAGGCATAAAATAAAATATGCATTACAGAAATGATGTGTTTAACAGTGGTTGTGCTAGAGGTGTTCCGAAAAGGATTTGTTCGCGAGGAAGATAATTGAATGGAGCCAACTGTAAAGCAACAGTTAGCACATGTGTCGTTGTATCAATGAGTAGCTGCGGGTCAGACCGTCAGATGGCTTGGGCGAGACAACTCCTTACTCTCCCCTGGCTTGCTTCGCTGACCCATTTCTTACAGCACGCACTTACTCCCTAATTCTTGTTATAACCCATTGGTCTTTGGTTCAGTGTGCATTTTGTAGTTGGAAGACGAAACCCACATCATTTTCAAGAGGGCTGTTGTAAAGGGGCGCCCACTCTGGTAATGGTAGGTTTAGTAGAGAATCTGACGGTACTAGGAGGGGGAATTTGTACCCGCCCTTGTTCAACCAAGAGGGGAGGTTGGATATGACTTAATCGTCCACTTGCTGTCCTCATTAACTACGTGTTGTAGGAATATTACCGTTTTAGCCATCGATCACTCTTGGCTTCAACTTATATAGACAGACATTTAAAAAGATCCATGTTGCCTTCAGCACTTGCAAAAGGGAATGCCGAAGGACTGGCTTTGAGAGATGTAACACAGCAAGAGAAAAATGATCTTTTAAAGCCTGTTTTCAGTGGTTATATAACTTTATGAAACGTCTCAGCTGTGGAGAGGGCTCTGAGCGTCATGTCTAACCCGTCCAGTTAGAAAATCGCCCCAAAACCGATTATAACTGTCTGGTGATGGCAATATGAGAATACAAAACACGTCGTCGTAGTGAAATATTCTTTATTCTAATGGCCTAAAACTCCTGTCTTCATCTTGAATGCTGCGTTGTAACTGTATTTTATGACTGGAATATGTTATTCACGAAGAAGTTCTATGGAATGGATGTAGAGCCATGATATTGTCTTTTTCAGCTATTGTCCTACGTGAAATATGTAATTTGGGCTAAATTATAGCAAAAATAGTTTAGTTAATCAACAAACTATTAGCATACTCTTTTCACTACTCCAGTCAGAGCTGAATTAGCTAAATGAAATTTGTAAACTTAAACTGACAAATACCTGACCACAACTAGTTTATAAATAAAACATTTGTAAGCTTCAGCTGACAACGTACCTGAGCACAACTATAGCATATATTACAAGGGTACCTAGGTGGCATGGACATATCTCGTCTATTAGTAATTAAATTAGTTGGTGTCTAAATTTTTCAGTCATACCCAAATATCTATGTAACTGTACCCAGACTCCTTAATCGCTTAAGGGATGGTCACACACAAATCGCTCCACATCGCCCTGTCCCTAGCCATTTGGCTGCCATACCTCCAGCTCACAGCCCCCTCTCTCAAATATCTCCACTCCATCCTTCCATGTCATCCTTGGTCTCCCGTATTAATAAACAAAAACACGAGATCCATAAGCAGTACACGTACAGTATATGTGCTTCCTGTAACTGTTAAAATTTCCCTTAGATCGTTGCACTGGCCTGAGTCCGTGGCACTGCAGTGGGGGATTTATTTATTATTTTTTTTTTGGGGGGGGGTTATATTTGTCAGATAACCTTTTCTTTTCCCAGATCGGTGAATTGCCCTTTGGTCTGGGACAATGTTGGGTGGTTTGCTTGTCAGTTATGGTCTGCTCTTTGTCACATGATCCCAGTTTCCCAGACCACTGCTCGTTCGCTCTGAGAGAATGTTTGTTGAGTGATTTCCTTTGACGGTTAATGTTCTTTTCTCAGACTGCTGAAGTGTCCCAACCAACTTCTTCGGTGTAGGAGTATGCAGTCTATTGTCAGTGATTTGTTGTATTGTGAGTGACATAGCACCTTTTTCTTGACGAGTTATTAATGTATTACACACTCATATTCACTTGTTATTTATATCGTTTTTGTTATCGTTTGTTTGCACCGGTAATATGCGATGAGATATAGAAGTATGACGTGCAGAATAAACAAAATTAATATGTGATGCCTAGACTCCAAACACACTTCGGGAATCACTTACACCTTTTCTCAGATCGATGAATTGCTCTTCGGTGAGGAGGGGGAGGGGGGTATTGAGTGCTTTCCTTGTCAGTTACCCTTTCTTAGGTGACGAATTACTTTTTGGTCCGGAGGATTACCTGGCCAATGCTTTCCTTGCCTTTCTCATTCTTCGTTTTCTCAGATTGATAAACTGCTGTACGATCTTGAGGAATATTATTTATTGACTGCCGTCCATACCAGGTACTACTGCGGAAATTCAAATAAATCCGCTTCTTTACAATAAATAAAGAACAGTGACGAATAACTATTGAAACCCAGTGATGCGATGTTCGGAATCCAACACACTTTTCACAATAATGTGTTAGAGTCTCAGAATTGTTACACTAGGAATTATAATGATTTTGCAGTCCACAATAGTACAACCTTCTTTTCTCAGACTGATGAATTTCTCTTTGGTCTGCGTTGAGTATTTTCTTTGTTACTGCTTCGTCTGGGAGAATGAGTGTTTTCCTTGTAATTCCTCTTAGGTCTCGGATTATATTTGTAGGGTGTTTTCCTTGTCAGGTTCTTCTCATCCCCATATCGCTGACGTGTCCGGACCGAACTCCTTCTGGCGTGTCTGCATCCAATAGTACGATCAGTGCCAGAGCGACAGTAACTGCCGCAGTAAGGGGCGTAGGTCACACTGCTGCCTGGTGGCCGGGCGTGGCAAGGAGTGACTGTAAGTAGCAGGAATAAACAAGGCTGGCAGATCATTGTAAGGAAGAACAAGAACAAACTAAGCCAGCAGGTCATGGCAGAACGGAGATAAATAGACATAATTATAATAACAGAGATGGAATTTTTTTT
>JAGKTI010023147.1:0-14939 GCA_018397915.1 Birgus latro
TGCCAGAGATCGAGCAGCGTGGAGAGCCGCCATTAGGTGACCAAGGCCGACACATGCAAGCATGTTGGAGCCTTCAAAAACGAAAACGAAAACGAAAAACGAAGTTGACAATGTTTACTTACAGTCCATGATTGTTGTTTACCCTCATCTCTAAGGTTTTTACAGTGGTCATGATTGCTCTTGAAGCATGTCCAGTAATCCAGTGTTTAACTACGCTTAATCCTTAGAACTGTGACTTTTGATTATTTAAACAAGAACAAAAATAACACAAACGAGCGGACAGCTATCCATTGTTCACGGGAATTGAGCCGGAACTAATAGGAGGGAGATTCAGCAGGAAGGGAGCTAGTTGGCGCGGTCGGGAAATTCAAACTGACGCGGTCGAAAAAAATCGGATTTTTTTTTGGGGGGGGGGGCATCAGCGCACGATGTCCGAATAATGAGGTGTCCGGATAGTGGACGTCCGGATAGTAGAGGGATTACTTTGTACTTAATATTAATTGATTAATACTGTAATAACTAATTTCATGCGGAACTATCAAGGTCTATGTTCACTGAATAGAGTAGGTTTGGATATTATTTATAGTTTGCACTTATAATTAATAATTAACTTGCTTCTGCCTCACTGTATCAACTTTGAATTATAATCTGGCATCTCCCTTAGCTGTCTTCAGTAATTTTTATTGTAATTTTTGGATGCAGTATGTTGAGATTAACTGATTAGTTGAGAATGTAGACGTAATATGAAGATTATTCGTATAATTTTAGAGTATGTCGATCATTCAATTAAAGTTATTAGGCAATTATATTATTAAGCATTTATATAGATGCCAATGTCTCATACATAGCCTTATGTTAAACAAAGTGAAACATCATATGTCACCTGATTCATGTTTCAATATATTTAATTTTTTTTTCCCATTAATATCAACTATTTGACGCCATATTTTATCTATCTATCTATTGCCAGATGCCTCAATCCCGAACGGGGTGGCCACAAACAAATCGCCTCCATGTCACTCTGTCCCCTGCCATTTCACTACCACGCTCCCAACTCACACCCCCTTCTCTCATATACCTCTCCACTCCATCCCTCCATCTCATCCTCGGCCTCCCCCTCCCTCTCGCCCCCTCCACCTCACTCACATACACTCTCCTCGTCAATCTTTCACTCTCCATCTTCTCCACATGCCCAAACCACCTTAACGTGTTTCTCCTAATGCTTCCCATCACGTCCTCAACCACACCACAACGCTCCTTCACTTCCTCATTTGTTAGCCATATTTTAGATTTATTATAAAAAGAATAAACCACCATCACCTTTATAACTCATATAACTCAAAAAGTAATATACTTGCTAAATTAACTGATATGGCTGTAAAGAAATGACGGGGAATCGTCCTGATGGCGAATTGTCTTGTTACTGTTGTGACGGCCTCATCGCAAGAAAGCGCAGAACAGCACGCCCATTTTGAATTTTTCATATTTCCTTTTGCTTCGCTTTTCGTATCATCGAGACAGATACCTTTCGTATTGTGGAATTTGTCCTACATTCCTCACTTTCGTAACAATGAAAATTCGTACATCGGGTTTTCGTTTATCAAGGACTCACTGTATATAGGATTTCCTTCTTCTCTTCCAGATTTTCTTTCTGAAAATAATATTGGCCAATTATTATTCTTTTCTCTTCCTTCTGCATATGGGTGACTTTACACTGAGTGACAAGCCTAATGGTTTCCTGTACACCAGGAAACCATTTAGTATGATGGGTGGTAACCGTATAACCAAATTATGGCGCCTGGTGGTTTAGTGGGTAATTACAGTGCTCCAATTGGATTGAGCCAGTGAAGGTTTATATCCAAGGGGTGGTTGGGGTTATTGCTCATGTAATGCCACTCAGGGATGAGTGAGGTTGGTCACTCTCATCCTAAATGCCAGGACCAAATTGCCTAGCCCCAGGCTTCTACGCTCCTCATGGGGCAACACAGGAATTGGATGATGGATGGATGGACTTTTATTTCCCCTTCATGACACAGTTGTTGTGGTTCTATGGATTTTATCATCACAAGGCTCTCCGAAACAACTACCACGATATAGTGATTTTAGATACCGTAGGGGAATCTGGGGGACACTTAACCTGGGCAAAAACCCGATTATATGGTTACCACCCAATGTAGTAAATGGTTGGCTGTGTACAGGAAACCATTTGGCTTGTCACTAAGTGTACAGACCATATGGCATCCCTAAATCGAGTGAGTGGATGATGGGTGCCCCTATCCACCACGTGGCTTTTATTCTTTCATTAATAATTTTCGGACATCTTAAGTGAACATAAAATAGCAGCCGTGGCTCAGTGGGTTAGAGCGATCCGCTTTGACCAAAGGGTCGGAGGATCGAATCCACCCAAGGGTCATTGGTAGAACATCAGGAAGGCCATCTGGTCATAAAATGCTAAACGCTTCAATCCGAAAGTCCTCTACCCAGGGGCAACGCCTTAGCCCTTTGGGGATACCAGGTGTAAAAACTTACTTTTTTTTCAATAAGTGAACATAAAATGTTTTAAGTTTTCATATTAATGTCCTCATAACTTGCAGGCTACTTCCCATCAGTATGTCTTTTCATGTCATTTAATGGTAAGGTCCCACTTCTAGCCTTATAAAATACAGTATGTTCAACGATGCTCTACTGTCGTATGTCTGTTCTTCTTCTACTGCATTTTCTTTGTCCATCTCTTACAGCTATATTGTTAAACCAGACTTACTGTTAAATTCTCTCCATTTTACTTCATCTCAATTCCTTGTTTTCTCTTTAATTTCTTTTTTCTCCATTCTACTCAACTCCACCTATTTTAGTTTTATATTGTTCATGTATGCTTTTGCAGTCCTCATCCACTTATTACTAACATCCTCAATCATTTCTCTTAAAACCTCTTTTCCATTTCCACCTTCTTTTAAATTTTTCATATATTGTAACCTCCCATTTATTATTCTTGTCTTCATTAATGAAGTTCCTATTTCACCTCTCAATGTACAGTGCTTTTGTTGTTGCTCCATCTGTCTGTACACTCCATTTTCTATTCCTTGTAACATTTGCATCTCTGTCTCTATCATAGCTATTTATTATACTGCTTCCATATAGTATAGCAGGTATTAGCAACTACAGTAAGTCCTCATTTTTCGCTGTTTTGATGTTCTGCCAAAACGTCGCGAAACGTGAAACATTGAAGTGTGAAGTTAAGAATCAATGGGAAAAATAGATGGGTGTTCCAGTGGGACAGCTACCTACCCTATCAAACTACTATAACACCAAACAGGCCCTACCTAAAATTATATGTCCAGTGTTTACTAGTCGCTTATAAACACAATAAACATGTACCTGAAATGACATTAGAACTGTTATAAAGTGCTGCAACACCAATAATCCTTACCAGAAATAAAGTAAACATTGGCATGAGTGGCAGGTGAAGGTGTGTTGAGGGTGGATGGGCTATAATTACTAGGTGACATGGGCCTCTCTGGGGAAGCCCTATCACCTAAGCCGGAGCACTCCAAGTTGAATTCTGGCTCCAGCAACTCCACTTACTCTCTGTCCACTTCTCCTCCTTCATCCTCCTCTCCTGTCACGTCTGAGTCTTGCTTATTAGCAGTCACATTCTGTGTCACATTAAAAAATCATGTGATCTTGGCTTGTCTCTGCTCCAGTATGTTTCTGTTGTAGACTGCCATCACTTGAGACTTCAGATCATTCAAGGTGGATAGGATCTGGGTAGCCTCAGGCATAGTCCCGGGGTATGTCTCGAAGGTTGTTGCCACGTCGGTTATGGTGGACAGGCTAAGGGAGAATTTCTGTGTGGTCATCTTCTCCTGTGCAGTGTGATCTGGCCTTTCATTCTCTTCACTAGAGTTCATCTCTTCCTCTGTTATGTCAACCACACCTGAGTCTAAGTCGTAGTGTCAAGTGTTGTCATACAGCCGTTTTGTCCACCTCTGCTGTGTCTATGCTTGTGCGTCTGATTGCACTCTAAAAACAAACTCCATTAGGTGAATATTGATACAGTAAAAAACAGTGTTACAAATAAAGGTTGGGGGGAAAAAAACACATATTTACTATATTGTTATTTTATGTGCACTCACCTGCTCGTTGAGAGGTTCCTTGTTCTTCCTTAGGGGTATAATGCAACATAACAGTAACCAACGTTACCGATTTTCATTACAATACTGTATATTCTTCCCCCGAATTGTTCTAACTAACACTTGGTTGGTTAACGTTGGTTAACTTTAATAACTAACTCCATTAGGAGAATACTGATACGTTAATGTTGGTTAACTTTAATAACTAACTCCATTAGGAGAATATTGATACAGTAAAAAACTGTGGCACAAATAAAGGTTGGGGGGAAAAAAACACATTTACTTTATTGTTATTTTATGTGCACTCACCTGCTTGTTGACAGGTTCCTTGTTCTTCCTTTGGGGTATAACGCAACATAACAGTAACCAATGTTACCGATTTTCATTACAATACTGCATATTTTCCTTGAATTGTTCTAATTAACACTTGGTTGGTTAACTCTAAAAACTAACTCCATTAGGTGGATATTGATACAGTAAAAAACCATGGCACAAATAAAGAATAAGGGGAAAAAAAACAAGGACACATTTACTTTATTATTTTACATGCACTCACTTGCTTTTTGAGAGGTGCCTTGTTTTTTCTGAGTGTTGTTATGGTGCTGTCAGAAGTCCCAGTCAGGCGACTATCTCAGGGGCTGTCAACCCCTCCTCAATGAGCTGCAAAATCCTCTGCTTCTCAGCCGCACAAAAAACACAATGGTGAAGGGGTCTGTAGTACCGCCGCTGTATTGATAGTGGGTAGGGTGGTCGCAAGATGGCCGCCAACAAATGAACATCAGTATGCATCGTCTGCTGAGTGTCGGCTGCCAGCTGGAAGCGGCGACGAAGACTGAGAGAAAACAACGAAGTTTGCGACATGTTGGAAACTTTTTTCTTTCACGAAAAATGAGGCATTGAAGTAAAATGCGTCGAAATACGAGGACTTACTGTATATTTTTCCAGTAGGTCTTACCAATTATCATTTTATTACAGTCATTGCCTGTCACTGAGTAAGTATTATTTGCTAATTTACAGGCCATTTTTATTATTTCACTTTCACTCCTTCTATCATATCAGGCTGTTCTTTCATATATATTGTATCCATCCATCCATCCACCCATCATCCAATCCTACGTTGCCTCATTAGGAGCATAGGAGCCCGGGGCTTGGCAAGTTGGTCCTGACATTGAAGATGAGAGTGACCAGCCTCACTCATCCCTGAGTGGCATTACTTGAGTAATAAACCCCAACCATCCCTTGGATATAAACCTTCACCGCTCAATCCGACTGGAGCACCGTAATTACCCACTAAACCACCAGGTGCCAAAATTTGGTTATATGGTTACCACCCAGCATGGTAAATGGTTTCCAGGTGTAGCCTACAGGAAACCATTTGGCTTATCACTCAGTGTAGAGTCACCCACAGGCAGAAGGAAGAGGAAAGAATGAAGGAATGAAAGACAGAAGAAGAAGTGTAGAGTCACCCGTAGGCAGAATGACAAGGAAAGAATGAAGGAAAGAAAGACAGAAGAAGGTGGAAGGAAAGAAGGATGGAGGAGAGTCCACATTATGATACCACTTTTATCTTTATCTCCAAACCACACTTTTCACTTACATCAGCTAATATTTTCAAATTTGTTTTCGCATCCTCCACATTTTCAGCTAGCATCAAGCCATCAACTGCATAAAATAGTACATATTTTCAGACTGATCTTATTACTCTTGAAGCCTTTTCCTATTCTTTCTAGTTCTTTTGTTATTATGTACCGTATGTTATTAGTTTAAACACTGTAGTAGAGCCAGTGCATCCTTGATGTATTCCACTAGTTCAATTTCTTCCCTTATGTCTTCATCTAATTCTATACAGTAAGACCTCACTATAATGGACTAACTGGGCACCAAGCCATTCCGAAAAATGTGAAATTCCGATAAAAGTGACATCTGGCCTTTCCCCTGCTAATCCGGACTTTTTCCGATAATTCAGACATTAGTCCAGATTGCACCAATGGTTTTTAAACTGTTTTCACTACCACTGCAGTACTATACTGTTATACCTTCACTACAATAATCAAATGGAATAATAATACTGTACAGTACACTGATAAACATGTTTTTTATTTACCTTATTGTGGTGAGCATTGCTGAAGAGGTCACGCAGTCCAGACTGCTTCTGGCTTTATCAGACTTTTTCCGATATATAGGAATTTAGTCAGGTAGCTCCTCAAGTCCGATAAAAGCGAATCCGGTCTATTGAAGTCCGTTATATCGAGGTTTTACTGTACATGTTTTATCACCTTCATATATGTTTGCCACTACGTCAATTATCTTTGGATGTATTTTGTATTCTTTTAAAGCACTGATTAATTCCTCTCTCTTAACAGAATTGTAAGCCATGCTAAAATCTACTGATATTACTACTAATGCTTGTTTCCTTCTATAACTTTCTTCTAAACAACATTGCAAAATGTATAAATTGTCCTCTACTCTTCCTCCTTGGTCAATCCTGCTTGCATTTCTTTCATCATTTCTTTTGAAATGACTTTCTACTTCTCCCTTCATTATGTTCATGAATACTGGTAATTTATAAGACACCGCTATATATGTGAGCGCCAGCAGTCATAATTCATTCACTGTTGGTTTTTCAGTTTTCGGTATCATTCTTGTTTTTGACGTCTTCCACCCTTCTGGTTTTTCTTCTTTTCCCAGTTCTTTTCTAAAGCAATCTGTCAAAATTTTCACACATAGCTATTTCACTTTTGGCCACTGCTTTATACAGCTCTGGTTTCAATTCATCCGGTCCTGCTGCTTTTTATTTTTCTTTATCATATGTTCTTTGACTTTTCCTATTTTTATCTCTGGGCATTTCACTGCTTTAATAATTCTTTCTTTATGTACAGTATCATCGTGTCAAAATGCTCCTGCACCTTTTCTGTAAACTGGTAATCCTCATTTTGTATTACATCATCGTCTATCATTACTTTCTCCGTATAATTTTTCTTCTCATTTTCATATATTCCACACTTCTCTAAAATTATTGGGGTGTTTCTGATAATTTTTTTCCACAACTCTAGCTAACAATATCTTTCTTGTTTCACCTTAATTTTTTAACTTCCCTTCTCTATCAAATATCTTGACTGTTTCCACTTTTTCCTCACTATTTCTCTCAATTTATCTATTTTGCCATATCTTTTTACTTTTGTTTTCTTTGATTTCTTTTGTTATTTTACTTTCATGTTTTGACATTTCCTCCTCTCTTATCACCTGCACTTTTTTCTTTTGTTCTATTTCTTCTTAATCTTGTTCATTTCTTTTTCTTCTGTTAAACATTTTCTTTTCTTTATTTCCTTTCTTATTTCATCCTTCATCCATGGAGGCTCTATCTGCTTATTTGTCTTATCATCTAAAGCTTTCTTTTGTATTTTCTTTTTAGTGTTACTTCTGCAACTTCATTCATTGTTTCATTTAATTCTTCTATATTTTCCATAACTTTCCTTAATTTTTCTTCGAGCTTTTCTGTGAACACTTTTAATGATTCCTGATCTGTTGTATAATATGCCCTTTCTTCCTACTCTCGACAACGTGGTCATAGGCACTTGTAGGGAAGTAGGAAAAGTCGATTATGGGTTACGCACTCTTGGGTTACTGAGTTTTATTGTACAGTTATGCTGGTAGTGATTTACAAACGAGCTTAGCATGACGGCCAGTCTCCCCTTTCTCCTTACTCTGCCCTAATTGTGCTCTCAGGCATTATCTACCCCCTTTCTCCTTACTCTGCCCTAATTGTGCTCGTGAGCATTCTCTACTCCCTCTCCTTGCTCTGCCCTAATTGTGCTCTCGGGCATTCTCTATCTCCTTTTTACTCTGCCCTAACTGTGCTCTCGGGGATTCTCTACCCCTTTCTCATCTGAAGGGCTTCTCTCTGACATTATGTATAGGTAGGAGAAGATGTTTGGTGAGGTAGTAGTGTCTGATAGATATCCTGTGGACTTCCACGTGTTTGAATACGTCATGAAATTCTTGGTTGTCTGGACTACGAGGATGTTTTGAAATATAATAACATTGTAGGTTAAGGATTCTTGATGGTGTGGGACAACATGATCGTGGATGTGAACTGATATTCCTAGTGAGAAGCTGTGTACGTTTCCATCAGACACTACATCCTATACATTGTGTTTATAAGATATATACTAATCTCTATATAACATCTACACTACCTTCCTTTCTCAAAATTTGGTTTTCTATCTTTACCTTACTGGTACCTGTTATTTGTAATTGATGTCAGATAAGTCCACTACCTCCTTTTATTCATCTATTTCCATTCATCATCATCATCTTCGTTTTTCGTCCTTCTGTTCCCGTATTCAAACTGCTTCCTATCCTGGATTAAATTCTCCAATACCCAGTCTTTCCATATCTTGTGTTACAACACTTTTCCAGGTCTTCTTAGGTCTTCCTGGCGGTTGACGTCTCACCACTTCCAGTTCCTCTGCTATTCTCACACAGCTCCCTTCCTCACTCCTCCTCATGTGACCAAACCATCTAAGCCACTTCTGCCTCAAGATGATATCAAGATCCTTCACCCTGCATCTTCTGGCTACTTCCTCACTCAAAACTCTGTCCTCCCATCCCACTCCCGCCATGTATCTTAACATTCTACAATCAGTACTCCTCAGAACATTCATCAGTCTATCTATCAAAGCCCATGTTTCAGCACCATATATCAATACTGGTCTAATGCAGGCCTCATATATTTTACTTCTGTGTCTCAGTGGTATGTGTTTGTTGAGCAGTAGGCTAGCTATTTCCTTCCACTTTAACCATGCTGACACCACTCTTGTTCAGACTGATCTCTCCACCCCTGCTTCACAGTCCAATATATCTCCTAGATAGCAGACCTGCTGCACCTCCTGTAGTGTGCCCCCATTCGCCTCTAGCGCATCCTCTGCTTCATCTCTCTCTCCCTCTCTTCTTATGCAGGCTGGGCAGTGGAAATTTTGCACTCCTCTCAAATTCTGTAGACCTGAACACCTTCTATGACACCACTTATTACACTCCGTGCACAACACTGAGTTCACTCCTACTCCTCTGCCACAGCATCCACATGGCCATTTTCCTGAGTGAATTCTTTCCACTGGTTTCTTGCCTGTCACCATTACCTTTGTCTTATCCATATTTATTTTCATTCCCCTCTTCTCCATTCCATTTTTCCATCTATTAAGAATTTCCACCACTTCTTCCTTAGTCTCCGCTGTCAGCACTAGGTCATCAGCATACAGCAATTCCCATGGGCCTTCCCTCCTACATTCCCATGTTGCCTCCTCCATCACTATGTTAAACAGCAGTAAACTGAGTGCTGACCCTTGATGTACCCCAACTCCTATTCCAAAATTTCCTGATGTTCCTGCTATTGTCTTGACTTTTGATCTTGTATCAATATAGAGAGACAAGACGGCTGCAATGAGTCTCTCAGGCACATTCTGTCTTCTCAAGGCCCACTCCTATAACTCTCCTTGGTACTCTTCCTCCTCTGTTGAAACTTTTCCTGCAACTGTCTTATGATGAATATTGCATCTGTTGTGGATTTACTTGCCCAAAATTCAAACTGTTGGTTATGTACCTTCACTATCGGCTTCAGCCTTCCTTCCAGCACCTTTTCGAATATCTTCATTCCATGCTCCAACAGTCTGACTCCTCAGTACTTTCCACACAGAAAGGCATCTCCTTTGCCTTCATAAATTGGCACTGTCCAGCTATCTCTCCAGTCTTCAGGTGGCTGTCCTCCTACTAAGATGTTATTAAAAATCCTTGTCAATTCTTTTACACCAGTACTTCCAGCCTTTTTTATCAGATCAGCTGTTATACCTGTTGACCCTAGAGCTTTCCCGGACTTCATTTCCTTTAAGACTATCTCCACTTCAGCTTCTGTTATCATTGCAACTGCATACATTGTGTTATTCACTAATACAGATAAATATTCTATCACGCTCCTTAGTGTTCCTCTACTCCATGTCGTTTCACCATTACATTTTTCATCACAGTTTAGAATTATTAGTCTAGATTCACTCACCCAATCTAATATCATTTTTCCATTTGTAACTTCCTGTTCCCAAGAATTCCTGTGTGTTCATTTTAATCAAATAGTACTGTAAACTGGGGTGAATTCAGATGATTTTTTTGTTTTTTTGTGCCATGTAATCTAGTTTTTAGTTCCATCCAAGATCTTAAGTATTGTATGTGGGGCTGGTCCACTAGGGTATTGAATCATAGCAGTACAAAATTTAAAATGTTTCATATAAGACTAATTGAGGCCCAAACCATTCTGAAAAATGCGAAATTCCGATAAAAGCGACATCTGGACTTCTCCCTGCTAATCCGGACTTTTTCCGATATATCAGACATTAGTCCAGATCACATGAACGGTTTTAAAACTGTTTTGACTACAATTGCAGTACTGTTCTGTGTTATAACTTCACTACATTAATCAGATGGTATAATATAGATATAATAATACTGTACTGTACACTGATAAACATGTCTTTTATTTATCTTATTGTGGTGAACATAGCTAAAGTGGTCAGGCAGTCCGGACTGCTTCTGGCTTTATCAGACTTTTTCCAATATATAGGAATTTAGTCCGGTAGCTCCTCGAGTCCAATAAAAGCGAATTCCGGTCTATTGAAGTCTGTTATATCGAGGTTTTACTGTATAGGAAACATAGTAATGAGCATCCGAATTTGTACTCAAACTTTGGTGAATTCAGACACGCTGTATAAATTTGTACATAAATAGAAAATGAATGCAGATGACTAACCTGGGTTCCCAGTTTAGTCTCAGCTGTATGTGGGGCCATTTTGGACATTTTGGGGCTTAAAAAAAAAAAAAATTCTTCCAATACAAAAATAATGTCACTCCCTGATAAAAAAAGCTAATGACTATAATGAGATATAACACAATAGCAATTTAATTTTTTGTTTGGTTTAAATAAAGCATATTAGAACACATGTAGATAATATAAATCTAGCTACAAACCTTAATACTGTATATACTTAACAATCATTTCTGACTAATAATTTCTTCTTTTGGAAGACTAACGGAAAATTAGTTAAATGTGATATTTAACATGATTATTTGGCTTTACCAATTTTTTGCTTGCTTTTTTGACTACGATATGGACCTCGATCTCCACCAGATCTTTTTTAAATGTTTGAGTCATTGGATGTCCTTGCTTACAGGTAACAGCTACCAT
This sequence comes from Birgus latro, assembly GCA_018397915.1. NCBI lineage: Eukaryota > Metazoa > Arthropoda > Malacostraca > Decapoda > Coenobitidae > Birgus > Birgus latro. The sequence continues at coordinate 11,359 of JAGKTI010023147.1, forward strand.
AAAACCTCAAGAGTATATTTGTAAATGACACACATGAACCCAATTACAGACAATATCCACATCTGGCAAATTACAGTAAAACCTCGATATAACGGATTTCAGTAGACCGGAATCCGCTTTTATCGGACTTGAGGAGCTACCGGACTAAACTCCTATATATCGGAAAAAGTCTGATATAGCCAGAAAGCAGTCCGGACTGCCTGACAACTTCAGCTATGTCCACCACAATAAGACAAGTAAAAGACATGTTTTTCAGTGCACAGTACAGTATTATTATACCATTTGATTAATGTAGTGAAGGTATAACACAGTACAATACTGCAGTGGTGGTGAAAACCACTGATGCAATCCGGACTAATGTCTGATATATCGGAAAAAGTCCGGATTAGCAGGGGTAAGTCCGGATGTCGCTTGTATCGGAAAATCGCATATTTCGGACTGGCCTGAGCCCTAATTAGTCCGTTATAGTGAGGTCTTACTGTATAGGCAATAGTACGTTGTAAAAAAAAGTTATTTTTTTGTTCACACGCCCCCAGTTCAAATTGACCCCAATGTCCGAATTGACTCAAATTTGCATTAAAATTTTAAAAATATCATTAAATGCCCAATTACGAGATTAACTGAGAAGATAACGTCAATTACTTACTTTGCACTATCACACTACGCATGAAAGTACATCTGGGCACCAAAGATTTTCCTGCATCTATTCATCATCAGTTCTGCCAGAGAAAGTTTGCCAATGTTACGAATTTTATTCTTTTTATATATGTTTGCTTTTTAGTATATATTTGGTAAATGTCCCACAATATATTAACCCCTCAACCGCGGGGTTGTCGGAGGCGCGCCGTGCCCGTCCCGCGGGGATATTTACGCTAGGTCTGACTTTTTGAAAATATTTGCAAAAATCAGTTATTAGTCCTAGAATATTATAATACCATATGCATATGGCACATACCTTCAGCTTTCTCCTGGGATGTCTGCTGAGCCTTCGTCAACTTCCGTAAGATTTGTGGAGACTTCTGAAGCTGGGTAACTAAGTCTCCAGTTTACACTTCCCGACATCCCGTAATATAAATACCACTGCCTGATATTATCACTAGAAACACTATTCAGTGATTTCCAAGTAGTTTGGAATCCATACTCAAAAAAAAAAAAAAAAGCACACACACACAGTGTGAAAGCAATGTAAAATACGAGCGTGTACGAGCCTCCCACTCGCGCTAGTTCGCTGCTCGTATTCTGTCATTTCTTGCTGATATACACACTCACACTTTATTATTTCTAGTACTTTATTACACTTATATAAATCTACAGTCCTTTACCACTTCCCACACAATGTTTAGTAGGGGTAGAGGTCACAGGGCCTTTTACGATGGGCACAAAAGGGGTAGAAATGGAGGGGCGCGACTGCGACGTGATTCCACGTTGAAGGATGACAGTGAACTGAATGATGTATGTATCTGGGCCCAAGGGTTGAAAACGTCAGCTACTAATGTATATGCTATGAAATAAGTCGTAGGAAATCATAATAAATCAGACAGTTCTAGGTGAATATAAATATCACTCAGGCTTCTCCCTTCCTTAATCATATAAATCTATATTACGAGAATAGGCCATACGGCATATTTCAAGGGGAAAAAAGCAGGGAAAATTAGCGAACACATGCAGATTGGATGCTCCCAAGTGATAATTAGCCAATTCCAGGTGTATGGCACTATCAATTACCTATTTTTTTATATATACTGTATTATTTTGTATAAGAATAGGGCATAGGGCTCATTTCAATGGATAAAATCTGTGGAAAAATCTGGGGAATATTTGCGTAGCACAGAGCGGCTGAGCAGACGACACAAGAGGGTAATGGAGGGGAGGTAAGGTGGGGAGTCTAGAATGGGAGAAAATGGCTAAATTGTCAACAATGGATGGGAGTACTGATGACATTAGCAGCTCTGACTATTGTTGGACATTGGTGGTACTGACAGATGATACAAGTCACCATTTGAAAGCCCAGGTGAATTCAAAACAACACAGAATCACCAAAGTGACGCCCCGTGGTTTGATCCATTGCGCCCGACCGTCTCGAGAGTGACGACCCGCGGTTAAGGGGTTAAAGATCTTTATACACAAAAGTACAGTAAAGAATTACAAACAATTGAGCACAAACAAATTTCTAATATGTTTATTCGTTTTCAATTAACTTAAATAAACTTTGATTGCAATAATACAGTATCCGAATTTGCCCAGAGTCTGAATTCACCTTGGTTTAAGGTATCAATGCCTCAACTTCTACATTTTCCACTTTATTTTCTACTTCTCTCCTCATTTGTACATTTTTCGATCTTTGTTTGTGTTTGTTAGAAAAAAACACCAATATCAATCTTATTTTTACTGCTTCTATTTTGCCTTTTATATCTATGACATCGTTACCTTTTGATTCTACCTCAGTAAATTCTATCATATTGCTCTTCCTAAATACAGTATTACCATCAATCCACCTCCTTTCTTTTCATTTTGTTTTCTCATCTTTTCTACTTTTTGAAGAATTTCATTAACCCGAGGAATCCCATCAACGTATGGGTACGTCACAACATTTTGTCACAGCTACACCCATAAACATACAGGTACGTCGCACAATTGCAAGGGTCATAATTTGCACAATTTTCAAGTTTCATGGGTGATTTTTGGTAGGCATATGTGGGAGACCTTCCTCTACCTGCTTTCAAGTGGGGATACTGCCTGGCCCCACCTAACCCCCCCTTCCCCCCACACTGGGCAATTCACCTATTAGCAGTAACCTGGCCAGTAAAGGTATGTTGCCCCATGGTCTCTCCAATGACGAAATTCATGGTGAAAGTGATTCCTGAGGTGGAGGAGAAAGAAATAAAGAAGCTAGAGCAAGAAACAAACAGAATGAATGAGGTGGTAATGTCATAAAGGAAGGTGCCATATGTGGATGTGTATGGTGACTGAACAATGCTTCCATTGCCTATATAAATGTGTGAAAACCAATATAGTCTAGTACTACACATAAATTCGTACCAAATACTGTACATAAATAAATACAGTAAGACCTCACTATAACGGACTAATTGGGGCTCAGGCCAGTCCGAAATATGCGATTTTCCGATAAAAGCGACATCCGAACTTACCCCTGCTAATCCGGACTTTTTCCGATATACAGTGCTTCCTTCAATTCTGCGAGAATATGGTTGACAAAAAACCTCGCAAACTCAAAATTTGCAAAATTCAAACAATTAAATATATGAAATAAAGGCAAACTGGTCGACATCACTCCAAGGTAAGCACTTTTCCCCACTCATTCTCTCGACTCTACCTCTTAATTTTATGATGATAAATGAAACAAACACGAACTGATGTACTGTACAGTGATATTAATGAGAAAACATCATAGGTAAAAACTAAAAAAAAAAAAAAATGCCTTTACACTGATGTGAAGATTGGCTTGGTGTGCGGGACTGGTGGCGGGGCGAGGCTTGGCTACTGTCGCCCCGCGGGGCCTAAGTCATCACTATCACTGTTGGCAGATATTTCCACATCTTGCTGTGTTTTTTCTGCCTCTC
>JAGKTI010023148.1:4602-14939 GCA_018397915.1 Birgus latro
AAGTTTATGTAATTTGGCGTTGGGAGAGGCTTTGGAGACACACACACACACACACACACACACACACAGAGAGAGAGAGAGAGAGAGAGAGAGAGAGACTTGGGAAAATATGACAAGGATAACAAAGATGAAGGCTTTCCCCAATCCATCAAACCTTCTAACCTTATCTGGAAGGAAAAAGTAAGAAGAAAGGGGAGGAAACAGGAGGGGTGTAGTGTGAGTGGAAAATGGAAGAGGTGGAGGTGGGAGTGGATGAGTGGGTATATGGAAGAGGGGAAAGAGGAGAAAGAATGAAAATAATGGCGTTAAAAAATAGAGAGAGGATTTTTGTTTGAGTAATTAAGAAGTAGGGTAGGTGAGATGGAAGATGGGGTGGAGAGGAGGAGGGATGGAGAGACTGAATGGAGAAATGGGAGAAAGGCCTGGGAGAAAGATGGAGGGATTGAAGGTGAGGAGTGATGGGAGAAAAAGAAAAATAGTATGAGAAGAAAAGAAAAAATTAAAAAGAGCAGAGGCGAAGAAAGGAGAGGGGAAAGAAAGAAGAGGGAAAAATAGAGGAGAGGGGACGAAGGAAGGAGAGGGGAAGCGAGGGAGGGAAGAGAAAGAAAGGGGGGGGAGAGCAAAGGAAAATAAAATAGATGACAAGAAAAGGAAGAAGAAATGTAAAGGGAAGAAAAGAAAGAATAGGGGAGGAAATGAGGAGGGAATGTAGAGAGAGAGGAGAGGGAAATGAAGGTAAGAGAGGGGAAGGTTGGATGGAAAAGGGCTAGAAAAGAAATCTCAAGAGGAGGAGAGTGGGGTTAAGTAAGGAGGAGTAAAGGTAGGAGGGAAAGTGCAAAGAGAAAAGGGCAAGGAGAAGAACAGGTGGGGAAAGGAAGACAGTGAAAGAGAGGAAGAGAAGAAAGGGCCAGGGTTTGAGGGTGCGAGGTGGAGAGGAGAGATGAGAAGGGAGGATAAAAAAAAGGCAATAAAAAAGAATAATTAAGGTAGAGAAGAGAGGAACGGGAGAGAAGAAGAGGGAAGAAAGGAAGGAGGGGAAGCAACAGAGAATGAGGATAAAATATGGAAACAAAGGGAAGAGGGGATAAGAGAAACAAGGCATGAGAGAGAGAGAGAGAGAGAGAGAGAGAGAGAGAGAGAGAGAGAGAGCGTCATCTTCCTGTCAACCTGTCTACCCATCTATGTCAGTTTATCTACTTTTCTATCATCTATCTAATTTTTTATCTACTTATCCATCTGACTTCTCATATATATCCCTGCGTTGCACGAATCTATATATCCATTCACCCACCTATCTATTTATCCATCCATCAATATTTATCATTCTATCTATCCATCTATATACCCACCCATTTATATCAACTGAGAGCAGAGGAAATATCGTAAAAGCCTCTAACCACTTCACCACAATTTATATTTTTCCATTCACCACGATATATATTTTTACTTTCTCTATTTCCATTCGCCTCAGTATATATATATATATATTTTTTATTTTTTCCCTATCTCCATTCACCACAATATATATGTTTTATTTTCTTTCTATCTTCATTCACCAACTAAATAATCTTCCTTTTTTTAATTTTTATCTTTACCTCCAAACGAGAGACATTTCACCCTGGAATTATTGCCTTCATTAACCCCGCAGCTACTAGGGTCCTCTACAGAGCTGAAGTAATTAGTCTGTCAGCAGCGAATTACCTTTACCTTGCTCTCTCCAGATGTTTTATTTTGTAGACCAGGAAGGATCTCTCACACTCATAAAATTTTCGCTAATGGAGGGGTTGGTAAAGCATTATTCCTGTCATTTCTGAGTCCTTTCGCAAGCTGAAGGAACTAGTTTGGTAGCAAGGAATTACTTTTATCTATTAATCCTGTCTCTACCAGCGTCCTCTTCTAAGCAGAGGCAGGTAGTCTGGTTGCAACTAATTACATTTTTTCTGTTAATCCTGTCACTACTAACGTCCTCCCCTAAGCTGAAGGAAACAGTCTGGTAGAAACGAATTACAGTTCTCTTGGTCTTGGAAGTAGAGGGATTGATAAAGCTTTCATTAATCCTGTCACCATTAGCGTTCTGTCCTAAGCTGATGGAGATCGTCTGGAAGCAGGAGCAAAAATATAAATGTAATGTACACAGGATTAGGGTAACAATATTTCACATCATTTCTGACTCGGGGTGGTGGTGATACAATCGGTAGCACACTCGATCCACACCCCAAAGGTCTCCGATTCGATTTCTTTGGCGGTCATGAGATTATTTTTTTCTTTTATCATGGAGCCCTTTACCACAGTCTGTTCTCACCTAGACCTGTATTCTACGTGGAACTGTAACCTTCGTAACACCATTTACTCAGCTATTTATTCTGCTCCATACACCTCAGTACTCTCTTACATGTGCTATAAAAATGATGTAAACAGCACAAAGGAGACTGCTCAAATGTAATATGCAAGACAAATCGCTTAGGCTGAGGTGCCACGAAACCTCCTGTACGAACTTAGAATGACTGAATGGAAATAGGGACCTACATCTGCCAAGTGACGGCTGAGTATCGTAGTTTGGGGAAGGTATATTACTCATTTTCCTTGTTAGTTGCGACTCAGTATCCCTAACATTTTTTTTTCACAGTTTATCCACCTACCTATCGTATCCCTCTTTCTATCTATTGCACGTATCCCTCTAGCTATCGTACGTATCCCCCTATCTACCGTACGTATCCCTCTATCTATCGCACATATCCTTCCATCCATCCAACTAGCCATCAATCTATCTTTCTAATTGCCAATATTTTCATCTGATATCTATTTAAATTATACATTATTATCTCCACAAATTCAGAAGACGGTGAAAGTTGCTGAGAGTCATATTGTGAGTTATGTGGATGTTTGTTAACACCTGTCCCTTACAAATTTAATCTACCCTTGGCACCTCAGTCTCCTGTATATTACTGAAGGAAACTGTGGATATTAAAACAATGTAAGTAGCGTGCAACTGAGTGATAAGGTATTGCAGGATAAGTTGCTAAGGAAAATGTACTAAGAGGCCTCCTATACCACTCCATTCCCTACCATCTCCCCTTCCATTCCCTACCCTCTCCCCCTTCATTCCCCTACCTTCTCTGCCTTCATTCCTTACCTTCTCCACCTCCAATCCCTACCATCAACCACTTCATTCCCTCCCACCTCCTCCTCCATTCCCTCTCACCTCCCCCTTCCATTCCCCCACCATCTCCCCCTTCAACGTGGGGTTATGGGGTGGAAGCGTATGGAGACCCCTACCCATTTTTATATTCCCCGGCGCTCCCTCTATGGCCCCATAAATATTCTTAAAGGAGGTGATATGGGGTTGATCAACGGGGTGGAGGGAGCGAAAATGGGAGGCTCGTTGGTGGTTCGGTCGGTATGGTAGATGCCGGCGTTCGGGGTGTGCTCTAGAGTGGGTTCGATTACCACTGACTTCCAGTGGTATTCTGTGATGCACGTTCACAAGTTAACATTATTCGCAACGGAAAAAAAAAATATCTACACCATACCACAGCACAGTATTACTAACTTCTGCTTAACCGTCAGTCCCTTGTATCAGTTTTACTGTCCTTCTACTCATCCTAAGATTTTTTTTTTTTTTCATCAGGTGGAGGACACATTTTTTCTCTAGTTTTGCTTTCTCAGACGAGTATATTAAACTTAGAAAGGATCGATACTATTCTCTTTTCACTTCACCTTGGCCTAAAATTGACGTTTCTTTGTCTTGACTGGTGAGCTGTAACAATAGATTAACACTAGAATATGATGCCAGTTATGAAGGAGTGTAATGGAAAGGATGCAGAACCGCAGCACTGGCATTTTCCACCACTGAGATGCGTGAAATAAGATGCAAAGGGACGAAAATTAGAGCCAGGTTAAAGTGAATGAACTGTAATAGAGTAAACTATTAAAAAGGATCTGGATCCAGATCCGTGGAGATACTGTGTGGAATACATATGATCGGGATCCGTCCCAAAATTTAATCAAATGTTCTTTGACCCAGGGCCCAATTTTTCCACTTTTTTTTTTATTGAAAATCATGGAGAACTTTAGGAGATATTGTGCGGGATACATAGGATTCGAATCAGGGATCCGCCCCCAAATTAAATCGATTCTGTCTTGGCCCTTGCCCCACTCTTCCACAAAATTTCTTTAAAATTCACTGAGAGCTTTTGGAGATATCGTCTGGACAAACGAACGAACAGACCTAGGTGAATACATAACCTCCTTCAACTTCGTTGGCCGAGGTAATAAAGGAAATACCTAAGTCCTCCAGATTTAAAAAAGAAGAAAATCAAATAAAGAAAAAACTATCCGCTGGTAAATAATGACCTTTAAAATTAGCAGGAATTAAATAAAAATACGTCATCGAAGTGAAGGGGTTAAAGAGGTGTAGTAAGGGGTGGCAGAGATCTTCATGATGGGGGTCTTTGTGATGGTGTGTGTGTGTGTGTGTGTGTGTGTGTGTGTGTGTGTGTGTGATGAGGTCTTGTTCGTGATCGTTCTTACTCTACAACCTTTGCTTGTAATTGCAATGCCCTTTGATAATCATGGAATGTGATGGGGTAATATCCATGATTTCTGTATGATATAATTTTGCGAGTTATGAACCTGTTGTCTTGGCTGAGGGTTATCAGTGACAGTCACAAACTATTTAAAAAAAAAGTCTGTGATAGTAATGATCTGTAAATATAATGGTTTGTGATAATCGTCGGACTTAGTAGAGTTTTTCCATTCTTTTCTTGTGATATAATTTGCCAGAGATGAAGCTACTGTTTGGGATGGGGCTATCAGAAGCAAAAACAGTATATAAAAGAATGGTCTGCGATTATTTTGGACGTGGCAGAGTTTTGTCTGTGATTTATGTATGATAATAACTTTACGAGTGATGATGCTTTTGTCCAGGGTGAGATTATCGTAAAAAAACAAATATAAAAATGCGTCTTAGTGGTGAAAAAGAGTTTAAATGTTTCTGCTATTCTTCGCTTCGTCCGTGGAATGAACCGGAAGATCGACGAAGAGCTAAATTTGTGAGGAGGGTACGTGTCCTTGTTTTCAGAGCCGACAGAGATGGATGGAGCAGACTTCACTGGCGTTCTTGCAACACCCGAAGCTTCACGAAATGATTCCAGTGGGATAGGTTTCAATTTGACAACACTTACGCACTGTTCTGTTTGGGAGAGGCTCGGGTTGAAATGGTGAGAAGTAGGAAGAGGAAGAGGAGGTGGAGGAGGAAGGGAGGACGGAAGGAAGGAAGGAGGAAAGAGAAGGAGGGGGAAAAGCCTGGAATGGGAAAATGATGAGGACAAACAAGGAGTAGAAAGAGGACGGGATGGAAAGTAGGGGTAAGAATGAAGGTAAGAGGAGTAAGGAAAGGAGGAGGGTAAGGAAGAGGGAGAAGAAACTGCGATGAATGACGATTGATGATGATTTACAAACTATTTCAGTGAGGCAGGTTTCAGTATAACACCGCTTTACACTGTTCTGTTTGAGATGAACGTGGAATGAAAGAGAGTGAGGGAGAGGAGATAGGAAGAGTCGGAGAGGAATGAGGCTGGAATGGATCTAGATGATAATGATGATGAGGAGGAGAAAGAATGTGAGAGTAAGGATGGAGATGAGTGGAATAAGAGGAAGAGGAGTGGGGAGATGAAAGGGAAATGGATAATGACTGAGATGATTAATGAATTATTCCTGTGGAGAGTGTTGGATTTTTGACATAACTTGACACTGTTCTGTCTGGGATAGGCCTGAACAGAGAGATAGATAGAGAGAAAGAGAGAGTGAGAGAGAGAGAGAAGGAAGAGGAAGGACTGAATCAAAAGGAGGAAGTAGATAAAACTAAGAGCAAATATGAGGAGAGAAGGGCGAGGAAGAGAGGACAGAGAACGAGGAAGAAGAAGAAAAAAAGGTTGCAGAGATTGGGATGGATGATGATGATAATAGTGATGATGATGATGATGATGATGATGATGATGATGATGATATGATGATGATGGTAATGATGATTTTATTACAGTGGGATAAGTTTTAATTCAACACCACATACATTATTTTTCTACTTGGAATAGGCCTGGGATGAAAGTGGGAGAGGGAAGAAGAGGAGGAAGAAGGAAAAGTAGGAGAGGGAAGAAGTTGGAATTGACAAGGGTGAGAAGAAGGAGAATAATGAGAAAAGAGAATAGGAATAATGATGGAGGTGAGAAGAATAAGGAAGATGAGTAGGAGGTGGAAGAGTAAGAGAAGGAGGAAGAAGAGGAGGAAGTGCAGGAATAAGAGAAGGAGGAAGAAGAGGAGGAAGTGCAGGTGTAAGATATGAAGAAAGAAGAGGAGGGTGAAGTAAGAGTAGGAGAGGAAACATGCTGGAACGGACAACGATGAGGAGAAGGGGGAGGAGGATAACGAGAAAAGAAAGTAAGAATAAAAATGGACTTGAGACGAATATGTATTAAAAAAAAAAAGAGCAAGTGCAATAGCAAGAAAAGAGACATGATGATGATGATGATGATGATGATGATGATGATGATGGTGGTTAGCGAATGAGTTGAGATGATGATGATGATGGATGACAGATGAGTTGTTGATGATGATGATGGACAACATTTCACTTCGACGGCAGTTTTACATGATTTTCTTTGTGACAGGTCTGGGCTGAATGAGGGAGAAGGAGGAGGAGGAGGAGACAGGAGGGAGGTGAAAGGAAGAGAAAATGGGGAGTAGGGGGGAAGAAATGAGGCTTTGGTATACATAGGAAGAGAGACTAAAGGAAGAGGAAGAGGAGGAAGAGTAAGAGTAGGAGGAGGAAGAGGAAAGAACAGACGTTGTGCATAAAAAGGGGGAAAGGAGAGAGGGGAGCTTGACACAAAGGTGAGAAAGCAGGAAAAGTGAGCGAGTAGGGGGTGTAAAGTAAGGGAAAAAGTCTGAAACTGGGGAGGGAGAGAGAGAGAGAGAGAGAGAGAGAGAGAGAGAGAGAGAGAGAGTCCGTCACACAAATGAAAAGAACAGGAAATGAAGAGAGAAATAAATGACTAGAACAGAGAATTCAGGAAAAATAAAAAAAAGTGTTGAATGGTCGCTGAAAGAAGATGAAGAAGAAGAAAAAGAATGGAAAGGGTGGTGAGGGGGAAAGGAAAAGGAAAAAGGAAAAAGAAGGAAAACGGGTTAAAAGAGGCGAAGGAGGAGAGGAAGGTTGAAACGATGGGAGTCAGTGGTGTGTGAACGGAGGGGAACGAGATGGGGGAAGTGAGAGAAGAGGTGGAGGAAAGGGAGAAGTGGAGAAAGGAGGAAAGAAAGAGAGTGGAGGAGGAAGAGAGACAGTAGAGGAAAAAAAAAGAAGAGAGAGAAGGGAGCCGAAGTGAAAGAATGGAAGAGGGAAATAAAAGAGGAAGGAGCAAAGAAAGTGCAGGAGGAAGAGAGAGAGAGAGAGAGAGAGAGAGAGAGAGAGAGAGAGAGAAAGTACTGCTCAGGTGTGACAAACTTCAAGAACCTCTGAAGTTGCAAAAATACGAATGAAATATTTTGTCGCCCTCTTCCTACAAGGTGTGAAGCTGACAGATATTAAGTGATGTAGGTAGGGGGTCTGGTGGCGTGTAAGGGCCTGTGTGTGTGTGTGTGTGTGCGTGTGTGTGTGTGTGAGAGAGAGAGAGAGAGAGAGAGACAGCTGCTGGTGTATGTGTACGGGTCAGATGGTTGCGTAAGGCAGTGTGTGTGTGTGTGTGTGTGGAGGTCCAGTCATGCATCTACAAGATAAATAATCTCCACCTCAGTCTGAAAAAGGACGAAGAAAAGAAATCCTGACTGAAAAATGAGAACTACGGGATAGAGATTTTGAAAGAATATGTCTGTCTCCTACCTCTGTCTATTATCTCTCTCTCTCTCTCTCTCTCTCCATGGAAGCTACGGGTCATTACCAAAGCATATCATAAAATTCGAGAGAGAGAGAGAGAGAGGGAGAGAGAGAGAGAGAGAGAGAGAGAGATGGCGACACACATACACACACCAAAACACACGTAGTCCATTTATAACACACACACACACACACACAAACCTCCTCCCACGCCACCTTCCCACACAAAAGCCCCCACATACACCCCCCCATAAGCCCCCTCCACTTTCTTCTCTTCTTTCCTCCCTCTCCTCCTTCCCCTCCCTTCCCCACCATTCCTCCCACCCCAACATAACAAAGACCCCTCCTCCCCTCATCCTCTACCCTTATCCCACACACAACTTCGACATGACTCCTACAGACACACAAAAACTCCTTCTCCACCCTTCTATTTCTGCTCCCCCACCCCACTCCCAGCTATTCTACAAACTCCCACCACCACCCTCACCCCTCCCCAGCGATTCAACAAACTCTCTCCCCCCTACCCCACCCCACCCCTAGCGTATCGACAAATTCTCCCCACCCTACAGACAACGACAAACTCCTCATCCCTCACCCTAGCCCACAACTCCCCACCCCAACTACAAACTCATCCCCCACCCAACTCCACCCCTCCCCACCCCAACGACAAACTCCATCCCACCACCCCACCCCCAACCATTCAGCAACCCCCAGCCCCCTTATGAGTGGAACAAGCAAAGAATTCGCTGCTTTTGAGTGTTATTCCAGCTGGCCCCATTGCAAAGCTGACAGGAATAATATTGTCAAGCAGTGACGTGAATTCTGAAAAAGCTCTGAGTCGAGGGGATAACAAAGAGGCAGGAATAATATTTTTGTGTCATCTTTCAGGGCCGAACGCTGGGACCTGAATGGACTTTGGACGGGCTGGGAATGTTAAAGCGTTTCTCTCCGCCTGTCTGTCTCTCGGTCGGTCGATCTGTAGGTGTGGTGGTGGTGGTCGGGTTGGTAGCGTTTCTGTCCATCTGTCGGTCGGTCGGTCGGGGTCTAGGTGTGGTGTGGTCGGGTTGGTTGCGTGTGGGTCTGACATTCATACAGTCCCGAGTTCGATCCTACCCAATGACTGATATTTAAGCGCTTGAATCCGGTGACATTTTCTACATCATGGCTATTTCAAGACAGTTTTATTCAGCTTCAGATAGGATTTTCGAATTTAAGTTTTTTTTGTGGCATTAATAATCCTCTTTTCTACACGAGAGATTTTACTGAGTTGAATGAACGTCTTTATTTCGAGGCCTCCAGAGTGTGTGTGTGTGTGTGTGTGTGTGTGTGAGTGTGTGTGTGTGTGTGTGTTTTGCTTGTACGACGGTCAACTTTCCACCTCTGTGTTCTATCCCCTCCAAGAAAGCGAATTTTTTTATCTTCTTGAGTCCAGTCCCTTACTAAGCGCCTCAGTCACATTATACATCTCTATACATGCCAACCTTACCTCAGCATTATATTATTCAGGTTATTCATGCTTTGTGCTGGAGGCGTTAGATTGTACCTGTATTAATTCCCATTCATTACTAAAGATTCTTGCTTAGATATTTTTTTTTTTAGTGGCAAGAATTAATTTTAAAAAGATGGCCTCCAGCTAAAGGGTATAAGTGTATCTGACAAGGATAACACTGAAACGTATTATAAGTCACATTGCAAGCTTCTTAACTCCTATGTTTTGGCGATTCATTCAGTGTATTTCTCGTTCGGTCTCTTATATGTTGTTTCTCGTTTTAATTCTTTCTCTTTCTCTCTCTCTCTCTCAGTAACATACAAAAGAATAATGAAGTGCAATATACAGAATAAATCTCCCAAGAAGAAGCGTTAAGAAATCTTGAAGAGATAATTGAAATGCACACTCTACCCCCATGCACCACCCCATAAATGCCTCCCCCATCCATACCCATGCGTGTGGTAGAGGACTGAGAAATTGCCCTTCAGAACCTTTAAAATTGCCCATCAGAACCCAGTTAAAGTGCCCTTCAAAACCCATTTAAATTGCCCATCAGAACCTACTTAAATTGCTCTTCAGAACCCATTTAAATTGCCTTCAGAACCCATTTGAATTGCCCTTCAGAATCCATTTAAATTGCCCTTCAGAACCCACTTAAATTGCCCTTCAGAATCCATTTAAATTGGTCTTCAGAGCCCATTTAAATTCCCCTTCAGAACCCATATAAATTCCCCTTCAGTACTCATTTAAATTGCCCTCCAGAACCCATATAAATTGCCCTTCAGAACCCATTTAAATTGCCCTTCAGAACCCATATAAATTGCCCTTCAGTACTCATTTAAATTGCCCTCCAGAACCCATTTAAATTGTCTTTCAGGACTCCTATTGTTTGCCCGTTAGAACCCATATAATTATATTGCCGTTCAGAACTTGCGTATATAATTGGCCGTTTAGAACCCATTTAAATTGCCCTTCAGAACT